>JASDQU010362579.1:0-11731 GCA_032191745.1 Picea mariana
ATATATATATACCTATTCACATATTGCACATGTGGCACCTTTACTATTAGGCCAACCACTATTACATATATTCCCCTCTTGGGGTCACATCATATACATTTAACCCCATATATTCCCCCCTCATGGTCATACAAATGGTGGTTGGGTTCAGGGATGGAAATCAACCGAGGATTTGAATTTTCAAGGAGTCTTTGTAGCGTAATGATCACAATTTATCTCCCTTTTTAAGCATAATGCGATTATTTTTTGGGATCTCGAAGATGAGCTGAAATGGTTTAGGAATAAAGCAATTGAGTCTATCAAAACCAATCATTTTTCTCTAGTTAGCTTTATCTAATAATATTCTTACATGGGACAATAAACACAAAATAAATTGGAATGGCCCAAGCAAGTGTATATTTTGTAAGGAAGATAATGAAAATGTTGAACACCACTTTATTTATTGTCCCTTTTCAAAATGTGTTTGCAAATACGTGTTATAGATAGTTAACTGAACAATCTCTCGAGATAAAAGTATTTAGCTAGAATGTTTTGGAAGTTGGATCACAAACAAATATGTTTTAGCCCATAAATATTTTTCTTGTTTTGCGTTGTGGAGGCTATGGTTATCCAGAAACAAAATGATTTTTTAAGGGAAATAATTATGTATAGGTCCAATATCTCATAACATCATACTATCATATAGAGAATGGTGGAAGGAGCCAAACCAAAAGGTAGCTAGGATCTTAAAAGAACATGTCATTGATTTTTCTTTTTCACGGGGTTTATTTGATGATGATTGTCAAGGTATCCTAGGTATGTGTGGAGAAGGGGCTATCCTTCACTTGAACAATCATCATTATTTTTTTTTTGAAACATGGTGCTAGATTTGGAACCAACAATATATCTAAGCTCTATGATTTTTAGATTCTGAAACAACTACAAATAAAGGTATAAAAAAATAACAAGTGTTGGGTGACTCCAAAAAGTTAATGGACTAGACTAATGGCAAGTGTGAGATCATTAATATGGATCTATGATCTATCATGAATAAAGTAATAGAGGGATTTTTATTTTATTTTATATGTAATCTCCTTTACACATATCTTCAGGGAATTCAACACATAAGTTGATTCACTATCTAAGGCTACTCTCTCTTTACATGAAATATCATTGGTTGTGCAAGACTTCAGGGGGACAAACATTTTCTTTAAATATGTCTTATTTATCTTTTGATAAGTTACAAGGAGCTTGCTCTAAAACAATGCTTTTTTTTTTTTATTTTTTATTTTTTTTTAATGTTTCCTAAAAGTTAAGGGATGAGGTCTTATGGAACCGTCCTAAATATTGAATGATTGTAATAAGTAGTTTTGGATAGGGTGTATACTTTTTTCTGAATTTTGGACAAGATTTGAGAGACTCTGCCGATGTATATTTGAATTCCAATATTGAAATATCAAATATAAATAAAAAATTCTTGGAAAAATATATGAATAAGGGACCTTTCTTCTTATGCAAAATGGGACAACATAAAGGTTCACAATATTCAAAATGTCAATAAATAATTATTACGATTATTAATATCATGCCATTATCTAATGGGGACAATTATGTCAACATTAAACAAAATGTCTAATTTTAATAGACAAACATTCCAAAATATACAATTTGTAACATTCAATTTCGATGATCATCAATCATTGCTCAAACTACTATCAGTTTTTAAGCTGCTTGCATGTCTCATTTCTTCATCACTTGCAGGGGATATTGTGATTGGGTTATTTGGAATGTTTTGTTGATTGGCTTGATTTGACATTGCAACTCTTCATGTTCCATCCACAAACATATAAATAAAGTGCAATGAGTACATCTATGTTTATAGTTTAATATGTATGACCGTGTAAATAAAAAAGCATACCATATTAATGAGGGCTTCATAAATAATACACATTCTTTTCAAACCATGCCTCGTGCCATCTCTCAAGATATTTTTTGTCTTGCTCCATTCCATACTTTGTTTCCTTTGAGTTTTATATGCCATGACAAAGCATATACATAATTAAAGGTTTATTGTTGTTCTTTTACTTGTAAAATAAGGGAAGTAAAACAACTTAAGTACTTACAAATTGTTCAATTAACCCTTGATACTTCAACGTATACTTACAACCCATACTTAATCCAATGCCAACCAAATGTTCAGATGGTTCTTCTTTGTATGTTAGCACCTATTAGATAATATCCATGGATGATTGTAAATTGATTAAAATATATACATCACAACAAATATGAAATCTTAAGGAAAACACATTAAATACTCAAAAAATTTACTATCAACATTTTTTTGCCTCGTTTCCTTATCATATATGTTGAATGGGTACCATTTTGTTTTCTTTTCTACAACAACAAAACAAACGAAAATTAATATTTCATGTGATATTAAAGTCTCTACACATAGAACAAAAATTGAATGAATAATACGTTTGATGCACATTGTTGTTGGGACGGTTCCTCTTGCTATGCAATTGTGCTCATTTGTTTGACCAACTCCTTGTACACTTTTTTGACATCCTTACCAACATGTTTTAGATATCACATTGATCATCCTTTGGAATTTGATCAATCTTCCTAAAAAACAAAAAACATAATAAAAAAGTCTTTAATATTTGCATGAAAATAATTATAGAAAAAATATTAATTTGGTAAATTTTTGGACTAGTGTATGCATATTACAAAAACCATGTTTAGTAATAATAATTTTTAAATGTATGAACTTGGCGAGCATGACTTGACGAGAGCGACATGCAATTGTGATTTGTTTCTATGGAGTCAAGTGATGGGAGGGGGTCACCGCCCTCACCAAATGAGGACACCCAAATATTCCATGCGATGGTGGCATCTTCAGTAAAACCAACTATGATACAACCCACACAGTTTATCAAAAATCTTAAATAAATGACTATAGTCGCCCTTCCTCCTACCTCTGCTAGAAGGAAAGCGATTGCATTGGCCGATCAAGGGTTAATAGGGCAATTCATAGGAATATGGTCGTCCCCCAAAATGATGGCCTCTTGGATTGAAAATAATTGGAAGCCTCTCATTAAAGGATTGATTTCTCAATATTTCTGTGGCTGAGGGTTCTTTGCATTCCTCTTTGAAAATAAATAAGACAGAGATCTAATATTCCAAAGTTGACCTTACTCCCTAGGATCTAGAGGAATGTATCTAAACAAATGGACACCATATTTTAGCTTGGAAAATGATGTGCTCTCTACAGTGCCAGTGTGGGTTTGTCTACCCCATCCTCCCCTTCATAGTTGGAATGATGACACCTTTAGATGTATAGGAAACTCCATTGGTCACTACATAGATCATGTTGAGTAGAAGGAGAAATTCTTTTCATGCGCAAGAATCTTCATTGAGGTCCACTTGGAAAAGGAATTCCCGAAGCAGTAATAATCACCTTAGATATCTGGAAACACATTCAATAGCTCGACTATGAGAAATTGCCATTCCAATGAAAAATATGCCATGAATGTGGGCTCCTCGCAAGAAATTACAAGAAGACAAATCCAACCCTAGCCGACACTAGGAAAGAAGATCAATGACAAGTAGAATATCACAAGTTCAATAGCTCTGGGAATAGGCCCCCCTCTACCTCAACAGGCCCATCCAATACTGGAAATAAATCACCCACTAAAGTCGTGGAAAAATTCTCGAAAGTTGGACTAATTTCCTCTCAAAACAACTTCGAATATCTATATCATATCGCAGACTCAAAGGTAGAAGACAATCACATCCAAAGCAGTGATAACATAAGCAAAAAGACACCATCTTCAATACAAGAGAAAGCTCCAGCGCATGCAAAGAATCAAGTAATCCATAAGCAAAGAGAAGACAAATGGGTGGTCTTTGAAATCTCGAGGTTGGAAGGGATTGATTCACAAGATCAACTCATGGAGGACATTGAAGCCTTAAAATATGTTGATATCAGCTTCACATAAACACAATACAACTGAGAGATGGAAAGTCTAGGTGACGAAGGATAGGAAGATCGAGCCTCTGAAGAAATACAACCTCGCAAATCTAGTGGGAGATCATATAAGATTGTCAGAGAAAAGAAAGCAGATAAGGACATCCTTTTGGGATCTCAACAAACACTACCATGAATGGTAGGAATGAGCACAAAGCAAACAAGAAAATCCATAAAAAATACAACCAACAAAGGGGGTGTCCACTCCAACCCTTTGAACTAATGATCTTGGCCTCTTAGAATTGTAGGGGTCTAGGTAGTGGTCCCATAAATTTGGTTTTCAAAGATATGATCAAATTCGAGAAGCCTAGTGTACTACTAATTCAGAAGACGAAGATGAGCTCTGAAGAAGTAAAAAAACTATGCAAATATTTCTGGCACAACAACAATCATATCATAGTGGCTGCTCGAGGAGCCTCTGGTGGCATATTCACCTTATGGAACGTGAACGAGGTAAGTATGGAATTCCAATGCCACACCAAACAATAAATATTCACCAAATTAAAGCACAATCACAACAATATATTTTATGCAATTTTCAATGTATACATGCCAAATAACCTTGCAAAAAAATTCGAGTGCGATAACTCTCTACTCAGATTAAGAAATTCAGATCTCTCCAACAATAGCATTATCATTGGTGATCTAAACATAACTAGGAACAATGTAGAGAAAAAAGGAGGAATTTTTGGCAGAGATCCTTTTAGAGACTCACTAGAAGAGCTCATTCTAAACTAGGACTTGTTGGGCATCCCCCCTCAACAAGGAAAATTCACCTAGACTAACATGCAAACCGAATTTGGGCACATCGCTGAAAGATTGGATAGTTTTCTTGTCCATAGCAATTTCCTCCACCAAAATGCCTCCATCAAGTCTTACATCCTCCCTTCACTCATCTCTGACCACAAGTTAATCTCCCTCCATATTAAATCTTTCCCCAACTATGTCTCTCTTCCTTTTCGATACAACCCTAAGTGGATACATCACCATGAAGTGGTAGATCTAATAAATACAACTTGGAAAACCTGGATTCTGGGTACACTAACTTACATATGGAAACAAAAAATCATAATGGTTAAACAAGCCCTAAGGCATTGGGCGAAGTCACAACCCTCCTCACTAGAAAAAGAGAAAAAGATTGTCAAGCGCAACTTGGATGAATTGCAAAAAAAATATGAAGCAACTGAAGTAAGCCCTCATATACAAAAATCTAAAAAGGAATTCCAATGCAATTAACAACCAGTCTAAAAAAAGGAAGAAGAATATTGGTGTTTGAAGTCATGAAGTCTCCGGCTCCAAGTTGGTGACAAAAACACCAAAATTTTCCACAATCAATCCAAATTTAGACAAGCCAAAAACAATGTTTTGAAAATAACTCAGGAGGATGGTGTATCTCTCAACGATTTTGAAGAAATCAAAGTGGCATCCCGGGAACACTTCGTTGGCCTCTACACACAAAGAAAAGATGCAAAACTAACAAGTATTCAATACATGCTCAAGCACATCCAAATATGGTCAGAAAAGAATACAATTTATATCTATTGCAACCAATTCTTGAATATGAAATTTAACAAGCAATTTGGAGTCTTGAACAGGACAAAGCATCCGACCTTGATGGCTTCTCAATCTCCTTTTACCATTCCTTTTGGGATACCATTAAAACACATCTGAAAAGAATTTTGGGCTAAACCCATCAATTCCTAAGAATAAGAGGAAATACAAACTCTGTCTTCCTTGCCTTGATACATAAAGAAACTAATCATGCTACCTTCTCTTGATTCTGACCTATATCACTATGCAACACTTCCTATAAAATCCTAACCAAAATCATAGCTACTTGATTGAAAAGAGTCCTTCCAAAAATAATCTTCCCAAACTAAGGTGGCTTCATGCAATAACAATAAATCATGGATAACATAGTTCTCCTCCAAGAGGCGATTCACACAAGCTACTGATCCAAAGGCAAATGTATGGTCATCAAATTAGATATAGAAAATTCTTTTGATAATCTCAAACATTTTTTTTTCCAGGTTATGGAATGCTTTGGCTTCAACAAAAACTTTATAAGATGGATTTCAACTTGTATTAGAAGCCCATGGATTGCTCCCCCAATAAATGCCAGACCCTCAACCTTCTTCCAAGCAAGTCAAGGCCTTCGACATAGCTGCCCTTTATTGCCCCTACTTTTTATCATTGCAACTGAAGCCTTAAGCAGAAAGCTAAAGCAAGAGAGGAAGAATGGTATTCTTCCTAGTCTCCCAACAACACAAGGAATCAAAATATCAATCATTCACAATTTGTGGATGACACACTCTTAATTGGAGGAGCCTAAAAAATCAATGTGACCCGATTCAAAAACATTTTGGATACCTTTCTAGACGCCTCAGGTGGAGCAGTCAAAAACAGGAAATGCCAAATCTTTGGTTGTAATTTTTGTCCTAGAACCTCAAGAACAATAGGACGTATTCTTCAATTTCCATCAGCAGAAAACTGGTCCTCTTTCAAGTATCTAGGAATTCCAATATCGTTGAAATCCTCACACACACATGTATGGCAACAAATCCTGGAAAATATCAACAAAAAGTTAACATATTGGGGAACCCAATGGATAAACCCAACAACTAGAATAATTCTTATCAAATTTGTTTTATCAACACTTCCTATCTACCAAATCTCAATGCTCCTCACCCCAAAAATCATTACCAATCAAATGGCCAAAATAATCCACACTTTCTATGGCAAGGAGGAAAAACTATGCGAAAGAATTTTCACTTGGTAATCTGGAACCAAGTGACAAGCGACAAAAACCAAGGAGGTTTGGGTATTCGCAAACTAACTCTCACAAATATGATAATGGGAGAAAAAGTGCTATGGTGGTTGATCAATGGAAAGTCTACCTAGTGGAAACAAGTTCTTTGGAAGGAGTACTTTCGAGGAAACATAAATAATAGTGTAGATATGCAAACCAAAGTGGAAACATGTAATACCCTGGTTTCCCCCAGTTTGTAAATGTAATTATATTATTATTTGATTGAAAATGCCAACCAAGTGACTATGGGGTGAATCCTTAAAAGTACTATCCATGATACCACTAGAGGAAAGAGTGAGGAAAAATAGAGAGGGAGTTCATCATGCCAAGATGACCCAAGCCTCCTTGTTGAAACACTTAATTTGGAAATGGTAAGTTATTTTCCTGGTCCTAAGACAAATCAATTAATGAGGGAATATTGGTAGTTCAACAACCAACCCCCCTCAATGAATGGAAGTATGGGTTGGGGCTGGTTAGGACAACAAAAGTTGTCAATCTGAGGTACAACAAAGTACCCATTTTGCAGTCCCGATTTTAATCCTCACGAGTTCCTTCTGAAAGAAGGAAGGAGGAACATATCAAGAACCTTCTGAGGGTGTGTGCAAGAGATTACATGACGTGATTACATGCAGGGATAAAGACAATGACCGAGGATCCCAAGTGTGGGCAGAGGGACGTGAGTCTCAGAGCAAGAGTTTGGTTGTAGGACTAATCTAAGAGTCTAGGTACCCAACCTGAGCTGAGAGGCTGCGAGCTTGATATTGGGAGGGCATCTGATAAACCTCAATGAGGCATGGGCTAGGTGGGTGTGAGGAAATCCTTACCAAGAATGGTGTGAAGGAGAGTAAACTTCACATACCAAACTCCCTAAGAGCTTGAGAGAGATCCCCTTGTGGTATCATGGCTTAGCACATGGGTGTCCTGCTGTCGAAGTGATTGAGCATGCAAGCCTATGGCTGGGTGGAAAGGCGTACACCCACAGTCAGTTTGCAAAAAAGACAAGTATTTGTGTACTCTCTTTAATTGGATCAAAACCGAGTGAAATATGTTTGTAGTTTTTGTGTAAAATCTGTATGCATGGTTAATGGTGTCAATGTTTACTTCTTTGGAAAGTTCTTGAACTTGAAGTAAAAAGGAAAAACTGTATGGATGGTTGTATCCTGTAATTGTACTCAACAACAATTATGCCTGTTGAAATATTGAGTTCTTGTATTATTGTAAGTCTGTGTGCTTGAAATATTGATGAAGTTGCACATCTAATTGCACACTGAGTATGAGCACTCAATATTTCTCTATATTAAAGAATATAAACTCAGGCCTATGATTCCAGAGCTCATAGTTAGATGTATATGGTGGTAGGAAGGTTTCTTGAGTAAGGGAATCAAATTTGTAAGAGACAAGTGAGAGGTCCGAGAGGAAGGGACTGTTGTATTCTTCCTCCTAGAAGGGACAATACCTTAACCATAACAGTGGGGAAGAGGGAATTCCTCAGTGGTTTTCAGAGCAAGGCGAGAGCTCCTAAAGGCTTGGTAAGACCTTATAAATTTACTTAGAAGATTTCCTTGTGTGGATGAGTCCAGATCCAGACTGTTAACATGCAAAAATCCTTTGTTTTAAGCCTAATGGAATCACAGTCGTTGAATCGGTGTAGTAATGAGATCCTGGCTTTTCATCGGAGGGCATATTCATCGGAGTGATTAAGAGCAAGGTTGTGTAGGACTCTGAAAGGAGAGGCTCCATGTCGATAGGATCCATTGGATCCATTATAGAAAGGTACCAATGGATCTTAGATCATATTTGTTGGTCATAAGTTGTTCAGAGAGCATGGTCATCGAAGTGTTGGTACGTGAGATAGACAAGAGACTCCAACGATGAACACTTCGAGTTATCGACTGTCCTAGATGTATTAGAGGCTGAGTGATGAATCTCGACTGTCGAGGTTGAATGAGGGGAACATAGTTCCATGCCTTATCATATAGCGCGAAGAGAGAGAAGATGATGTTGACGTGATGTTTCATACCAACGTGGAAGTCGTTGTGTCCCGGAGGATGACAATTGTTGATACTTGGTTTGTTGAGAGGACGAGGATGGACCCCTGTTGAGCTTAGAACTTTGGATGGATGGCCTTAATTTTCAATCGTTGGATCTAGGGAGGATATATCTTTGGATGGAACTACTATCGGGATGACTAAGTGTGGGGTTGATAGGGGACTCTGATGAAGGAGGCTCTGAGAGGAGATTTGGATTGTAGATTGGTGAGAGGGAAAGAATTAATCCTGGCCGTTAATCAGTGCAGGGTTTGACTAGTATAAGAGGATTTGAAAGACTTAACTATTGAGCAATTATGAACTCTCAGCAATTCCTAACCGTGGGATGACAAGAACGAGGATCGTGGGTTCCTTGGTAGTGATACTGTCAGATTTCAATGGCTGGAGTGGTCCATGAGACTAGAGGGAATGTACTTCGATGGAGGAGGACTCCGAGAATGAAAGAGATTTGTTGATCATTGGTGAGTGGTCTCGATAAGTATTTGGACCGTTAATGTCGATCACAATTTTTTCAGGGCGTAGGTAGCTAGAGATCCAAGTGTTGGATTCCGGAGAAGATAGATGACGACGAAGAACTTTTATGATGAAGAGGATGGGTGGGAGCACCTGGTTAGGTAAGCTCTGGTATCCTATGATGACGTGTATAACTACATTAGGCCATGTGTCAATCAATGGGTTGATTCATGTGTCATGTGGGTGTCATGCCACATGTCAAGGTAAATTGGATATTTGCTACATTAGTTAACGTGAGTCCTAATGTCATATGTCACGCTAGGTGGCAAGTCGTGGCAGTGCCATGTGTCTGAGGTTCCAACAAGGGAGGCGGGTGTTAAATGATGAGCAGGTAAAGACTTTGATGTGATCATAATCATCTTCTATCCGACCCCAATGACCGTCCAATCCATTGGAGTATGCATGGTCGAAGTATGCCCATCAAAGTGGTTGTTAAGCGAAGTAACCAAGTACTCCAACAAGTACCAGTCCGAAATGCTACAAATCATTGATCTGATAGTGAGAGTTGGTACAGGTTGTCCTTTTGGGGACCCGATAAGTTGAGGATTGATGGGTCAGGTGGCAGGTTCCACATCAGTGCCATGTCATATGGCACAAGTGGTTGGAACCTCATGGAAACAAAGTGACTGATGGTTAAAGAAGGGCTTGGAACTTTAAAGGGATGTAACTTTTGATCTAGAGCTCGGTTTTGAGCATGGTGATACTCATTGGAAATATCTTGACAAGCAATAGACGATGGTGCCCTCAAGAAGAGGCTTTGAGGTAGTTGAAGAGAAGAAAAGTTTTAATACCCCATCCCTTAAAATGGTACTTTGGGGGTTGGGTGTCTTACAAAGTGGTATCAGAGCAAGGTTCAAACACTAGTACCGAATGGGCCATAGATCAATCACAGGACTGGTATAACAAGGCCAAGATGAGCATGTCAGAAAGAGTTTCTCTATGTTAAAAGTTTGTTTATCATTTGCGTTAACTTCTTGAGGGGAAGGATTGCATATTTAAATTATGTTTTAAAAAAAAAAAAAAAAATCCCTTACAACAAAAAATCTTATCATGCTAATTGCAACAAAAGGAGTTGTATTGTTACTCTATTGGATTGATGGTTATTACTACAGTAGTGGGAATATGCCGATAGGAATTAATGATAAGACCTGGATGTAAATGACAGAAAATGGTTGAATCCTGTTATAAAGTTGCATGAGTCCAAAAAATGGATAAGCTAAGCTGTTTTGTTCGAGTGTAATGTTGTCTATCCACTTAGATAGACAAAACCTGTTATATTTGAGATGGTTGTTTATATAAGGGTTAAGACCCTTATGGAAAATTCCAGGTGGTTAAAGGATTTTCATATGGATTGATAAAATCCTTAGAAGTAATAAATGATGCGTAAATAAAAAGACTAAACCATGTAGGTGTAATTCCTCATGATTAGAGGATTGATGGAAAAATGTGTAATATCAATTTACTTGACCTGTAATGAATGAAACATGTAGATGAGATAACCTAGTTAAGCAAAGAAAAAGGAGTTTTGTGAACTAATGATAGTCCTCACAAAAGAGGTGAGATAACATTAACATATGAGCCAATTTATGAGCTCATGACTGTACAAAATGTGTACACACCTATCTACATGAGTACACATGTATGAACATGTAAATATACATATTATAACCCATGGTGGGTTGTAAGGTATGGTCTATTGATGGACCTTTTAGTTGAGGATGGTTTGGTATCAACATGAAAGCTAGGAAAATGAATAAAATATTGATAATGGTGTTTACATATAATCCTATGAGATTAAAGTTGCATTGGATCAATGAAGGAGATGATCCAGAATATGGTAAATAAAACACTTAGGAATTTTCAAAAGACCAATCGGTTAGATTGACATCCAAAGGTGAATAATAGACATATGGGTATGGCATAGTATACTCATTCAATAGTAAGAGGGAATCTCAGAGAGGATTTCCTTGGTAGAGGTCTGTCGACCAAGAATGGTTTGAGGCAGGAAGAGAAACTGGAATTGTTATCTTGCTGTCTTGGGTAATGTTGTAATTACTTATTGTTATTTTCTGAATTGTGGGATGCTTTGATAACAATTGGGAAAGAGTAGTTTCTTGCTGGTTGTTGCCATGAAAAGATGGAAACATAGTTATTAGTGTCCTTATGGGGCTTGCAGAAATTTTCAATAAAATAAATGTATTTCCTGCGATTCTCCTGTTCTAACAATTATATGCCATTGTTAAATACATAATCGCTTCTACTAATATTCTTGTGGAAATTTAAACCACGATCACAAAGTGAAATATCAAGAACACATAACATAGAAGTTTTACCGGGAAAGCGTAAAGATAA
>JASDQU010362582.1:0-11713 GCA_032191745.1 Picea mariana
TTACAACTAATGGCCTAAAGCCGACATAAATAAAATAACATTACTAATCTAATATGCCCCAATTAAGTGGTAATGAGCCAATATTAGGGCTTAACATGTCATCAAAGAAATCCATGGAGATTATTTGAGAAAAGGGATTGGACAAGGAGAACTGGAAGAAGTTGTTGCACCTTCATTCAAAGGATTGTAAGTACTTTTACTTGTTATCATTAATAATCAATGCTTGGTCTGTTTCTTTCAAACTTATGCTTGTTACATATGAGTTTGTCTGCAGTAGATGGATCTATGTTTGAGCTAATCTCAGTAGAGTAGGAAGTCTTTTGTACCTTTGTTTGTCCTACAAAAACTATCAGGGAGCTTAGGATCAAAGATCAGCTAGGACTTTGCAAGGACAAACATCTCTAATAAGGTAAATATCTTTCTCCTTCTCTTTCATTCATTAGCTTGATTAGATCTAAAAGGAAGCCAGTGCCCATGTTAAGCACTTTTCTATATTGGCCTTAGGAGTCTAGAGGCCAAGAGTGAATCCACTTATCTTCAGGGGGATTCACCTTCAACAAGGTGATTTCTTTGTGTCCTAGTTGAGCTAGAAGAAATCTTTAGTATCCTTATCCCCAACAGAAGAAGAATATATCGCAACAACATCATGTTGTACTTAGATTCTATGGATGAAGAAAAACATACAAGACATACAAGTGATATATGATGAGCCTATTACGATACTCTATGAAAACACAAATTCTATAAACATCTCCAAGAATCCAGTGGTTCATTCCAAGACCAAACATATTCCTATCAAGTTCCACGTTATGCGGGAACAAGCCACAATAAAAAATATCAAGTTGGAGTACATTGGGACAAAAAAATAGATTGCAAACACCTTCACAAAGCCTCTCCCTAGGGATACCTTTGAGTATATTCGAAAAAAATTGGGATTAATTTCTTCTCCAAATCAATTTCCATAATATTCTGCAAGAACAAAAAGGGGAATATAGTCAGAGGGAGTTACCCTTTTTCATTGATGTCAAAGCGGGGGAGAAAAATACTAAATCTAGAAGAATGAAGATAGGGGGAGTCATCATGAAGACAAGAGGACAATATAGTCATTAGAATTAGAGTACAAAGACAGGGGGAGCATGGTTGTTTTACTAAGTTTCCATCAATTCCAAAGGGGGAGATTGTTGGAAAATTGGTTGGCATTGATTTCAACCTTAGAAAAATCCCTAAAGAAAAGCCCAGAAGCCCCTAAAGGTGATGATGATGTGTCCAATTGAAGAAGCCTTGAAGAGCCATGAAGAAACCTTTACATAAGTGTATATAACTCCAAATTAATCCCATTATGGTGTATCTTTTAAGCATGGCCCTCGTGGGATGAGATAACATGTGGTTGTTTCCACATTCCCACTTTAAGTTGTACACAAATGGATCCTTGAAGGAGGATTGAAGAAGCCCATAAATCCAAGAGAAGAATCCCCTAAATCCAAGTTAAGAATCCCCCTAAATCCAAGAGAAGAATCCCCTAAATTAAAGTGAAGAATCCCCTAAGGTAGGCCATCCTTAAAGCAGAGGTATGACCCAAAAGTTGTGACCTTTGGTCGCACCCCCTCATGTGGAGATGACTAATATAAATAAGAGGAGCCTCCTTTTCCATTTGGATCACACCAATTCTACCTAACCAAGGAAGAGAATACAATTTCATCCTAGAAGAGAGAATTTCCAAGGGAATATGAAGTGAGGAAGAGATAAATTCCAAGGGAAGATGAAGTCTAGTGATGATTTGTTCTATGGTTTTTCTTTGAAGGTCATCTTGGAATTTTTGATATAACTTTTTTTCTAGAACAATTCAGATAGAAAAAATTGGAGGTGTTTCAAAAGAGATGGCAAAGAATATTGGGTACAAATTCCAATTCTTGACTCATTACAAGTTTGGAGTTATACTCAATGAAAGTTGAGGTTTTTAAAACAAGGTTTTTCTTCTTCAAAATGAGTCATCTATTTTCTCTATAAAAACAAATTGGGATGATTCAAGGAGAAAAAATTGGAGTAATTTTAGAGAAGATATCAAATAATATTGGGTACAAGTTTTAGATCATGATTCTTTACAAGTATATAGTTATACTTGTTGTCAGTTAGGGTTTATGACTAATCCGGAAAGTAGTCCCATACAGGTGTTCAAGATAAAATTGTTATATATGAATCTTGGTAGGTCCAAATTGAATTCCTCTAGTTGGATTATAAGGAGAATAGATCCAGATATATGATTTCCAAGTTTCAGAATAAAAAATGGAAAATTGAGCTCATGGTGAATCTTACAAGTTTGGATATTAGAGGTACATTTCTTAGCAGTTTTTTATGCAGATTTAAGAAGTGATTTTGAGATTGTATTTGAAGGTTGATTTGATCATGTATCATCATTTAAAATATTCCAATGGGATTGGTGTCTCCTTCCAGTAGGTGTTTGAAATCTTAGGGAGTGGGTGCTTCCTTCAAGTTGGTACTTGTAAAATCTTGAAACCACTTAAGAAAAGTTTATGTTTTTTTCTCCCGGTTGGGTATCCACGTAAAAATCTGTGTGCAGTGTGTATGAGTTTATGTGAAGATAAATGACATGATTAATGGTTAATGTTGTTGGATAATGTTTTCATTGATGCCAAAGGTTTAATTAATTGATGTCAAAGGATTGATGTCAAGTGATTGATTGATGCCAAAGGATGATTCATTGATGTCAAAGGATTGATGTAAAGAAATTGGTTGAAGCCAAAGGATGATTGATTGATTGATTGACAATTGATGTCAAATGTAATATGTGTTGTCCTAGATGAAGATGGATCAATGAGTTGTATTTGATACATGATGCATAGATGAAGATGGATCAATTTGG
Source organism: Picea mariana (assembly GCA_032191745.1). Taxonomy (NCBI): domain Eukaryota; kingdom Viridiplantae; phylum Streptophyta; class Pinopsida; order Pinales; family Pinaceae; genus Picea; species Picea mariana. The sequence goes on from JASDQU010362582.1 coordinate 2,882, forward strand.
TTTCATTGGTATATGATGCATTGTTGAATTGATGTAAAGATAATTAATTATTGTCTTATCATGGTTGATAAGGTGTACAAATGGATGAACTCCAAAGTGGTCCCCTTATGGTGAAAGCCCTCATTAGAAAATGCTTTACAGTTGAGTTATCCTAGAATAATGGTTGGAGAATCCATGCTTGTTTTTGGAATAATGAGATGAATATCGGTGAATTTGTTAGTGAAACTATCCTAGTTGGATAGTGCTTTTCATGCCATTTCTGGTGCCATGTGGAATGCCACATAACTCCTCATGGTTTGAGAGTTATGGCCCTACGAAGATGAAGTATCCTAATATGTTGGCTTGAAACCCCAAGAGGTCAAAGAAGTCAAAGTGCTTGAAAATAAGAAATTATTATTTAAATGATAAAGTAATAGATAACTTTCTAATTATGGAAAGTGGTTAACCCTAAAATGAGGAAAATAGGTTAAGTGACCTAGAAATGGGTTAAGTGACCTAGAAGATGCTTCTAAGGAAGCTACTTGGAGAGTATAAATAATAGGCAAGGGCCTCTTGTGCAGTGCATCTCTTGTGTATCTCTTGTGAAACTCTTGAGCATGTATTGAAGATCTATTATGAGAGGGAGATTGTCTGGAGGATCTCATGGATGCATCAAAGTTTTGGCAAGTCTAATATCATGATGGAAAAAGTCTTGGAAGTTAAAAAACCCTAGTTTCTGAGGTATATGCAGGATGCAGTGAACCAGGGCGAGTACATACGTGGGCTAAATGAGGACAGGGCGCGTATAGTGGATGAAGTCATGAAGACTGGTCTGTGAGCTGATGATAAGGTCTTGAAAACTGAAGCAGGTTCTAGATCTACATTCTATGGGCTCGGATCTACCATAGAAATTCTGGTATGGTTAAATTGTTGTCTTGATAGATACTATTTCTTATTGTGGTGAATGCTTGAGGCATTCTTGGTATGGTTGTTGTGATGTGATTTGTGTTGGTTGATGGAGTGAGAAACACTCTTATGATTCAGTGCTAATATGATTACTATAGTATGTTGATTCTTATACATGATTGAGTATCATTCTTATTGTATGGTTGAGGAGCATGAGTGTTTTGGGTGGGAATCCCTCCTACAGACTTAGCATTTAAGGGCTCTAATCATGCATGCAGAAAATGACCATTTCAAAGGCCTCTACTCTTTCCTATTCACCCAACACAAAACCCTGCATTCATGCAATAGAAAGGTGTAAATGAGATTTGGTAACTCTACCTTAAGTCCTTTGTTTGATGTCAATCCATTTTCTTTCACTCGCTCTTTGATTGCAAGCCTCCTCCCAAAGCTGACCTGCATTCACACATGAAAAAACAAAAAGTTGTGAACATGCATTTTATATACTAATTGTTGGGTTAGTTGTGACAATATCATAAAATAAACATTCAACTTGAACACATGATATGGCGAGACAGGAAAAATATTCCTTTTTGTATTAATATTCACAAGAGTAAATTTACAATATGTGATCGACACTACTCCTCAAAACTAGTCCTAGGCTCCTCTTCAACTATCCTCCAACTACTTTTCTCTATACTTCTCTTTGCACAAGGGTGGATAAAGGTTGGGACAAGGGGAATGCTCAATTGGTATAGTTTCTTTACTATGATTTTCCTCCTTTCAAATGGGACCCCTACCCCTTATTTTATAGGCTAGAAGGAGCTAGGTATTTGGTTGAATGACCATCCATGCATGGCCGAAAGGTTTAGTTAACTTACCCAAAGTTGTGTGTTTCATCAACAACTTTCCTTTTTCCGTGCTTTTGTAGGTACATGTGGGCTATATTGGGGAAACTAGCGTGTACACGCATGCAGTAATGGAGCAGGGCACGTGGGCCTTTATAAAGGGAGTTTTTAAGAAGAGTTATTCAATAGTGTTTTGGAAAAGAAGGAATCTAAGATGGCTTGATTCCAGGTAAGGATATCTGGTGAAAATTAGGGTTATAACAGATGCCCCCTAATGTGTGAGTTTAGAAGAGAATCTGATGGCCGAAATACATTATCAATCTTCACTAATGTTCCAAATAAGTGAGCCCAGGGACCATAAATCGAGAGGTGTCATATGAAAAATAACAATTGTCTCACCGAGGCGGGCATACCCATGCTCGAGATGAAATAAAATCATGGCTACCAATCAAATACACTGTAGATCCATGTCATATAACTATATAAAGTGTAGCCACGAGAAATACACAGCGGAGCTACATCTCAAAATAAAAAATATATACATGTATAGTATCCATCTTCTAGAAGCTGATAAGGCATGATGGCTAGAGATGAGGTCTTCAGAGCTCAAGCAACAAATTCAAAATATTTAAAACTTAGGTAGGAGTGTAACATGAGTGTACGACTTCACTACCCAGAGGTATTCGACGGATCTTCGGTCATGGACTAGAGAATCTTGATGATCAGACTGAAGGCTTCTTTGATTTCAAACAAAGACTTGATTGGAATTTTGAGATGGTCGGGCATGAGGTCGAGAGACAAAATATAGAGGGGTCGACTCAGGCTTGGTAAAAACTTCCCTTGGACAATAGCACAACAAATGATGAGACTCAGGTAGCATGGCATTGACATATGTTCATGATGCAGGAGGCAACACAAACTCTCCATATGTTTGGAAGAATAACCAAACAGAGGAGGACACAACTCTATGTAGCGAGAACAACTTCCTAAGGTCATATTAAATACCAAATCTTGAAGAACAAACAGAAGGATGTGATTTTTCCAAGGGTGACTCATTGTGCTGCCAATAAAAAGAAAATACTTTTCCCTTCCTCTTTTTGGGGTATATTTGATTTTTCTGTCTTTTTCAATAATGTTGGAAATATTGAAAAAGAATAAAAGAATTCTATGTTACAAAGGAGGAATGAGTGTCACAAGCATACTAGTTCTAGGCGTAAGAACAAGACTGATGTTCAGAGAAAGGGCATTCGAAAAAATCCCTCCTGGGGCCAAAGGTGTCAAGACGCAGAGGCAAAGTGCTACAGGGCTTGCGTATAAGGCATGCTTCATATGGTTCAGTTGAGAGCAACATGGAGCTGACATTAGGCCAAAGACGCAGGTATGCAAACACTATTAATAAGACACACAATGGTAACGTCCTTCGATGTAAGTTTAACAAGCCCATAGAAGGTAAGCTCAGTCGTTTTTGATGTTTAGAGAGTCTGAAAAAACATAAAAGGAGACTCCACAGTGGTACCTTTTTCGAAGGTAGTCCATTTGGTTCGTAAAAGGGGTGAATTAGCACCAAAAAGATGTCTATTCAAAACTATTTTAATGAGTGTGATAAGGACAAGATCACTCGGAAATTTTTTCATTTTTAAAGAGTTTGAAAAAAGCTTAACTATGGACTCCATTAGGAATGTTCTTCTAGACCAATTTAACGAGTGTGAAAGAATAAGGTCACTCAGAGATCTTTTCAATTTTAAGAAGTCTGAAAAGAGCTTAACTATGGACTCTGTGGGGGTTCCTTTTTATAAATTTAGTCCCTCGGGCCTGAAAAAAGGTTAAAATTACACCTGAGAATACTCTTCTAGAGAACAAGGTCCCTAGAGTGTACCTTTGTTTGTACAATTGACCATTCAGACCGAAAAAGGGGTAAACTACTGCTAGACAGACGTGACTTCAAATTTCAATTTAGCGAGCGTGAAGGTCAACAAGACCGCTCAACAATATTTTCATGTTTAGAGGGTCTGAAAAGGGCTTAAAATAAGACCCGTAAGGGGCTACAACTCATGTATGAAACTGGTTCAGGTAGAGCCCTCTACTAGGCTCAGACCAAGAGTCTCTTCGATAGTCAATTTGAAAAGTCTCCCAAAAGGGAAGAAAAAACAAACCACGGTGGAAGTCCTCTCGCGGTATAGAATACCGTAGTCATGGTTTCAAGGATAGCTTCATCTAAAGGAAATTCAAAATCTAAGAAATCACGCAAACAAGGGTCGACAGTCCCAAAGGGTAAAGTAAATTGACCATACTCCATATGACGATGGAGGTTCTGACCAAGATTGGAAGAGTCTATCAGCGAAGAATCACAAGCACAAGGGCTTGAGGATCTACAAACAATGAAATCAGATTTAGAAGGATACTCAAGCCCACTTGCACCAAGAGGGGGAAGCAAGGGCTCCCATGCCCCTATTGGATAAACCAACGGATCAATTGTTGATTCCAAATCTCGAGAAGGAAAACATGATTGCACAGGTTCCTACTCAGAAGCAATTGAACACCAAGGATAAGATGCCACATAATTAACCCATGGCAAGGTGGAGTCTACACGAACACTAGGAACATATAAAGGGGCAGCCTGAACTAACGTTGAATTAGGATGGTGATTATCAGATTCCAACTAGTCAATAATGACAATGCTTCCATTGTGAGGGAAATGCATCACCCGAAAGAGCGTAGATACCACAACGTTCATCGCATATACATAATCATGCCCAAGAAGCATGTTGAAATATAACAGGCCTTGCACCACTATAACATTGACACGGACAATCTTCCCACCTAACGAGATAGGAAACTAAGGAAGCACCCCCAAATATTCACTAGGATGTCTATCAAAAGCTAACAACTTATGTGAAGCAGACACAAGCTCGGGAGAACCCAAGACTTTCCAAACCGAGGGGGATTAAATACTTGTTGAGGCTCCTTCATCCACAATACATCGATAAATGTTTATTGAATTAACTTCAACCCTTATTTGAAAAGGTGCGGCAGAAGGAAGACAAGGCTCAACAAGGTCACTCCAATCAAAGGAAACAATCCTAGGGCTTAGAGGGGGTGTGCTCGGAATGAGTGTAATGCCCCCTTGTTCTGGAAGTATTGAACTGAAAATGATAAGAACATAGTCGGTAGACACGTCACTCCCCAAAAGAAGAGTGGGATCATCCGATGACTCCATCGGCATGACCACTTTCAAAACCAATGGATGAATAGGCTACGGGACTACATGGTCTAAAGGCACCTCACCCCCTAAAAGAGGAGTGGGATTAGTCGATGAATGCATTGGCATGACCACTTTCACAACCAATGGATGAATAGGTTGCGAGACTACAAGGTCTAAAGGCACCTCACCCCTCAAAAGAGGAGTGGGATCAGCCAATGACTGCATCAGAGTGACCACTTTCTCAACCAAAGGTTGCATAGGCTGAGAGACTACAAGGTCTAGTGGCACGTCACCCCTCAAAAGAGGAGTGGGATTAGCCGATGACTGCATCAGCGTGACCACTTTCTCAACCAAAGGTTGAATAGACTATGAGGAAACCTAAGAAGACTCAGAATCATAAGAGCTTGCAGACAGCGACCACAATCTTTGTACCTCTGGAATGCCAGGGAACATATGACTAAGGTGATATCCCTTGCAAATCTTACAAGGGAACTTAAGTTTACGTCCTATCCGTCTAGGTTTCTCAACAGAATCGATGCCCCTAGCATGACTAGCAGTGGTTGGTTGCACATCTCTAACATGACTTGCAGAGGCTGGTGATGGGTCGATAACTTGACTTGCAGAGGCTACAAACCTATTACCAATATGACTAGCAATGATTGGACTCGTTCCCCTAGCATGACTTGCAGAGGGTGGATGTGTGCCCCTAGCATAACTTGTAGAGGTTGGGTGTTTGTCTTCAACATGACTTGCAGAGGTTGTCAACCTATCTCCAACACGACTCACAGAGGTTGGTGATTTCTTCTTCCTATTCTTCTTCTTTCTATTTCGTTTAGACTTTCAGTTACTATTAACTGTATTTTCACCAGAGGTGGGAGAAGGAGGAGAAGACTTTGTTGATGAAGAAACATCAACAAGGTTCCCATGACTTAAGGTTCTTAACTGAGAATCGTCAAGAGCATTTGGAACATTTGGAATGGTACCCAACCAAACCGGTAGTCCCACATTCAACCCGGGAATCTATAGAGTGGCCATCAAAGGGACACCAATGTTTTCGAGGAAAGGAAAAGCACAAGAATCCCCTTGTGAAGGGGTTCTTTGGTTGGTATCATTAGGAACTTTAGCCATGAATATCTTATGCAGAGGTTCTCCCCTTGTAGGATTGTTCAAATCCATAAAAGTCTCACACGCTCACTCTGAAGAACCAGTGTTATCAAAACAATGCCTATAAAGAGGTGGCTCCATGTTTCTAAGCAGAAGACTGAAAAGTCCTCTCAAACAACGAAGTGGGTGGTTTACCACCCTAGGTTAGAGACCCAAATCCATGACTGACTAACTCACTATGGAAAACTAGAGAGCATGGAGCACACACTAAAAGTTCCTAAAGGAAAATCAAGAAAATGACTAACTAGTTGGAAGAACAGTTACACCAACCAACACTAGAGAAACTTACTGGTGAAAGTGCAACTTGAATACGGAATCACCCTCCAAGTATACTCTGCAAAGCGTAGCCCGATGTCTACCTTAGGTATTGTGGTATACCCCTACGGTCACCTGTGTAAGTCCCTAAAATAAAGGCAACTAGGTTTCCAGCTCGTGAACAATCACCGGGTGGGTACAATTGACAGTCGGCTGGAACGCAATGAGCAGGGTATCAAACCCGAAACCTATCAAGGGTATCGAAAGAAAGTGTTCTAGAATACGACTGAGGACCTCAAACAGATTCGAAACCCACAAAGATTTGTGGAAAATGCGATCAACGGAATCCCAAGACAAGTCAGTCCTCTATATGTGTTCCCCACTATGCTTGGTCTGGCTTTGGAGGGGTTATCTCTGCTACCTTTCTGCACACGACCTCATGTTTAGCCCCTGTGTTAGAAGGGGGTCCCAGATAATTTCCATGTTACTAGACTTCTACACTTCTTAGCACAGACTCATATTTTTTTTTTATAGCCTTGAAGAGTTTCCTCTCCAACCTAAATCAAGGCTCTATCCTAATCTAGTTTATGGACCCTACAAACATAAAGTCTAGTAAATTTTAATTAGCGTTGTTTTTACTGGCTTGATTTACTCAAAAAGGGTACGGTAGTGCAACTGATGTTGTTAAGACTCTTGTATAAAAAAGGAATGATAAGAACACTAGCAAAGAAGGATTATCTTTCTTATTTTTCTTTTGAAATTCTTTTCAAATGAGAGGAAAACACAACACTATGCTAATTTCTTTTTCTTTTTCAAATAATAATGCAAAGAAAATGCCAGGAAAGAAAGAGATCTAACAAACTATTTTTTTTTTTTATATTTTCTTTCAATCAAAGAATAAATAACAAAATATTCTAAAAGAAACTGATGAATGCACGATTCATGCTCCCCCCATGAAACTCATTTTTCTTAAAATTTCATGCTAAAAATAAGTTTAAAAATCTAAGAAACAAAAGAAATCTTTTAATGAAAAAGCAAGCTATGCTGGAGTCCAACCTAGGCTAAAAATGCTATAACAGAGACTATAATCAGACAAGAAAATCCTTGAAAAAATGACTCTTGACAGGAAAGAGGATGACTACCTCTTCAAAAAACATTATAGACAGACACACAACTGTCACTTCAACAACCAACGTATGCACGCAAGCTGTTCAAGGGTAGGGTGTGTATGCATGCATTTAGGCCCACTATAGGCCACGTGTGCCTTTTTTTTTCCTCAAAAAAGGAAGACAAGCAGCTAAGCTTGGGCAGGGAGTACTGGTATTGAAAACCAAAACCCCTTAAAGGTGCAAAAACTTACTTTGACAAAGAAGAGGCAAGAAAAACTTTAGAAAAACAAAGCTAATCCTGAGGTTCTTACCTGACTATGGATTGTTCAATCAAATACCTAGGAGGACCTAGATGATCCATGAAAAGAATCACTTCTGCAGGGGAGAGGATGACTGCCTCTTCCTAAGAAGGATTTCATGTATTCTCAGACACACAACTAGCACTTCATCAGCAGGCATACATACATGAGCTGACTAAAGGCAAGGTGCATGCATACACAGGCCGTCCCACTACAGGACGTGTATGACTCTTAAGACTCTCGAAAAATAGAAAATAAATAGTCTAGTTAAGCAGAGCAAGGAAGACTGGTATTGAGAACCAGAACCCCTGAACACTTAGACTTCTTTCAGAAACTCAAAAAAGGCAGTAAAACCAATTTCAAAATATCCAATAAAAAATCCCCAGAGAACCCTAGAGACTCCCCAGTATGGTCGCCAATTCTGTTGTGGGTGGGAATCCCTCCTACGGACCTATCATTTAAGGGCTCTAATCATGCATGCAGAAAATGATCATTTCAAAGGCCTCTACTCTTTCCTATTCACCCAACACAAAACCCCACATTCATGCAATACAAAGGTGTAAATGAGATTCGGTAACTCTACCTTAAGTCCTTCGTTTGATGTCGATCCCTTTGCTTTCACTCTCTCTTTGACTGCAAGCCTCCTCCCAAAGCTAACATGCATTCACACATGAACAAACAAAAAGTTGTGAACATGCATTTCATATGCTAATTGCTAGGTTAGTTGTGAAAATATCATAAAATAAACATTCAACTTGAACACATGATATGGTGGGATGGGAAAAGTGTTCCTTTTTGTATTAATCTTCAAAAGAGTAAACTTACAATATGTGATCAACATTGCTCCTCGAAACTTGTCCTAGGCTCCTCTTTAACTGTCCTCCAACTACTTTTCCCTACAGCTGTAATGCAAAAGGTTAGAAAGAAAACAATAAAGGTATCAACAAGAATTAAACAAAAACTAAATAACAACATGAGCATGAAACTAAAAACTAAAAACAAGTGACAATGGAACAAGTTCACCAATAGATAGGCTGATCTGATTAGTGAAATCCAGAGGTACACAAAGGGGA
>JASDQU010362590.1:0-11712 GCA_032191745.1 Picea mariana
AGCAAAGTGAGGATGATTTTGTGGATGTATATGCACAATAGTTGTAGAGCTAGCTAGTTTCTTCATATCCAGTACTATGTCTGCTCGCAACTATGTTACAAATGTTGCTTGGGTTGTGTGAAATATCCTTTATCTAACATCCCTTTTCTTTGTTATATTTTTTAAGAGCATAAGTGGAAACTGCCCTTTATGCAATTGTTGTTCCATTGACAAAAACAAATTTGAATAGGTATCGAACAATTGTAGCTGCAACATGGGACAGTGCAATATTTGTGTAACTTACTCGAGATACATGCACATGCGAAAGTAAAGGACAAAACTGGATATGGGAAACAATACCATTGCCTTGTCGTTGTCCAACTCCCCATCCTTTATATGGAGAATGTGTTGCGAGCCAAGTTTTCTCGCCAGTGTGATAGCTATGCCAATGGTTCCGATTGGGTAAATATCACTACTCTATGCAAGATGGTTGATAGTTGCGTCTGGGACGAAACGATATTCTGAACAAATAGGGGGAATTTTTTCCACAATACTTGTTTCTTTGAGCGAAATAATCCAATCATAATCACCATGGTCATATACTGTTTTGGGCAATATATTAAAATTTGTAATGGATATCCCATTACCCAACAATATCTTTTCTTCATATTTATGGACAAGTTGTGTAGGAATAGTCAGTGTGACTGTCATCATGGCCTCCTTGTCTGTCATGTCAGCACGCATAATGGATCTAGTTTTGTTTGCCTTGTCCAAGTAGGTGATATAGATGACCATTATGTCCCCGATGAACACTTTTCCAGTTCGGCAGTTGTTCAAGCCCTCTATTGATAGTACTTTGGGTGTTACAACTCTAGACCTGGTGACAATTTTTGAACAGGAAAACTAAAGTGAATGGTAGTGTGCATTTTTTTTTTGGTTTCTTTTTTCACTGGCATAAATCTACAAGTAGATGCATATCTTCGATGAACTATGGAGCCAGAGTTTTGCAACCACACCTCTTAGTCTACGAAACCTGCGCTATGTTCGATGTCTCGCTTGTACTTGTTGATACTTCTTGTGAACTGCAAACCATGTTTTGTAGATGACATCAGCATATTCACCATGCCATAGATGAATAAATATCTGAGGATATTTGTTTGGTAAGCATACTAGGAACATAATGTATGCATATTTACCTTTGGCCTTGTCATTCTGCTGATGTCTGGGATGACTGACTGCTCATGGCCAAGTCACTAGTCCAACTTTTTATGATGCAAGCATGTGTATATGAAAATCATAAGGACTAAACAAGAATATGCATTGTCTACTATCCATAATAGTTCTTAATGTCACATGCAGGGTGGAAGGAGATGGAATACAAAATAGGGTGCCAAGGAATATACTCAGGAAACATGAGGACCTGAGCGTCAAATTGTATGCCTCTGATTTTTTGACTGGAAAAATGTGTAACAGTAACAAGGCATTATGGCGGGGCACGACGGCCAATTTGTATATCGTAGGCCCCCGGAAGCCAAGGGAGCAATATTGAACCCGCCAGCCCGACACCCTCAATCGACAAAGTGGGTAAATCTGGAATAAGGTAAAAGCGTGACCATAAATGTGAAACTGTTAGTCTGCCAATCGATGCACCAAGGAATTTTCGAAAAGACCACTAAGAAAAGCAATTAGAAAGCAAAAGGGATAATAGAAAATGGAAAAAGTAGAAATGGGGAGGGCAGAAAGACCCATTGCTCCCAAGTCATCATTTTCTAGTCTAATATTATATGCCCCCACCTGGTTTGTATACCTTTTTGAATATTGTACCACAGAACTCTCTGTTGTTGTACAGAACAATTCATCTTCATGTCCAACCAACCTGTTTCTTCCAAGGTAGAAATGTCGATTATACAATGGGCATGAGGGAAAGTTAGTATGAAGACAGACATGTAAAAGAAAGAAAAATAGTTCTATTTATTCCAATGTAACAGAAAATGGAATACGATTCACATGAGAATACATAGAAAGATACTTAGTATATACATACAGGTAAACCAAAAAAATTGCATTTGAAAAAAAAATAGGGTGCAAAACAACAGAACAAGCACAAAAAATATACAAACAGTAAATGAAATACTAAACACTGGAATATGAAATAAGAGTACAGGTATGCACCTCTGTAACTCCTCGTCTACATTCCTGCCAAATAGTCCATCATCCTCCCCAGCCATTCTGTGTGTTTAAATGTAGCAATGTAGGAAAAATACAAAGGACATGAAGGAGGTTAGTATGCAGGAAGACATGTAATGAAGATAAGTTATTATGTAGGAAGGTACGCAACATCTACATACAATAAACTAGGTGAACACATATATAGACAATAAATGAAATACAAAACAATGCAATATGAAATAACAGTACAAGCATGTACCTTTCTATCTCCTCTTCAACTGATGCAGTCAAGACTCTGTCGTTTTCTCCAGCTATTCTGTTTGCTTGAATGTGGGAATGCACAAAATACAATGAACATGAATGGAAGCTGGTATGCACTAGATAACAAGTAATATGTACATACAGTAAATAAGACTCAACGAATAGAATAAAATATAGGCAGAAACATGAACCTTTGTGCTTCTCCATCCATAGCTGTAAATATGTAATTTTTTTCCATGCCCAAAATATATTACAAGCCACAAAATATTACGAAATTGCATGGCCATAGCTAAATGATTTTTGGTTTTCCATCGCAAAGTATCCATATATGCTTCCACCCATGGAAATACATGTTCTTTATCCTCTACTCAGACTGTTGTGCCCACGATACAATATTTTGGTTTTTCGTGGCAAACTACCTAGATATGCTTCCATACATGGAAATTTAATTTTTCAGTATCTTTGTTGTACATATCACATCTCAAGCACAAGAAAAATTGTATCGTGGTCACACCAGTTTGTGTAGAGGATAAAGAACATGTATTGTCATATGGGCACATTTCACCATACATGGTTTATAAGTGCAGCTTGCATATGTTTATTTTAACAAAAAAACAATGGATATTGCAATTTCACATGTACTTCTCGAACTATTTTTCATGCAACTATTTTCTATCATGTCAACACTGAAGCACCAAAAAAATCTCACAGCAGGACAGATATCAACCTCGCCAGACAGGGAAAATAGCACAACCGCATGTCCACTCGTGGATGCAGGGGCTGAACACCGTAAAGCGCCCCAATAATAATAATAATACAAAAAAAAAGCTCCAATTGTCGACGCAGGACCCCAACCCTGCAAAGTCGAAGCAAATAAAAGAAAACAACAAGCACCAAACCAGTGAGAAAGCACAAACAGGCCCAACTGCATCCCCAAGGCCCCAAATCATCAACTTGAGCCAAACAAACACAACCAACAACCGACGAACCAATGAACCAGTGAACAAGAAACAACCACTAAACCAGTAAACAACATATGTATCTCCAACGATTACAAAACTGCAACCGCAACACAGAAGGAACCGGAAACATATGACGAGCATGCCAGTATAAATAAGCAAACATTCTTACTTGCAAACTGCAAACACTAAACAACAAATAAGGAATAGAAAATGAAACTATGGCATGGAAACTTACTTCGAATGATGAAAAGCAGAAGTGTAGGTCGAATTGTGAACCAAAACAACAACAAAAAATATCAATCGATGAACCAGTGAAGAAGAAGCACTCACCGAACTAGTAAACACTATATGTAGCTTCAATGATGACGAAATTTCATTGCAAGGCTATAATAAGGATGAAACATAAAATGCATATTCAACTAGCGGTGGACAACAATATTGTCCAAAATCACTGCAACATTACATGGAAAATTTCAAGGAATAGATAAACATTTAAGGTCGTCACATTGTCTAAGGGCCTCACAGTATGCAAACATTTAAGTTGTCAGGCCGGTTAGAGGACCTCGCGTCATGTAAACATTTAAGTTGTCAAGCCTATTCAAGCACCTAAAAAAAGTGTCAATACATTTCATACAAATACAAAGGAGTAATAATAATAATAATAATAGTAGCATAAACAAAAAAAATAAATCACAATACAAGGTTATAAACTTTGGAATTACCGATCACTATAAACCTTGGATATCTAAACATTTCAATATGATTAGTACAAATAAAAAAAAAGAAACATCGTATATGATCTAAGACATTTTATAAATCAAACAACATCAACATCAACATGATACGAAAATACATAATATACATGAACAAGAATATCAAAATCAATATACATCTCATGTATACATCTCAAATATGTCAAATATGGAATCTTAAATTTAAATGAGTGAAACATCTAAAATTTCATTTTAAAAAATAGAGAAAGTGTTAATAATATAAATCATTGACATACTTGAACAATGAATTTTATAAATAAAACATCAAAATTAACGTGATATGAGAAGGCATAATATGTATGATCGATAATATCAAAATCAATATCTATGTAAAATATGCATTTCAAGTCAAATATAAATGTCAAATATACATCATAGCAATCAAATATATACATGTTAACTATTTTTATAATCAAGGTCCACCAACAAAGTCAAAGGCATCAATACATCTACCAGATAATAGTGCGGAGTCAATAGCTAGTGTAGTGGATGTAGTAGTTGGTCAGTCAGTTGGAGGAGGATATGGTGGCCAATCAAATGTTGGAGGAAGGTATGGTGGTTGGTTTTCTATTCAAGGAAGAGATGGTGTTTGGTCCAATTTTGGATAAGAAGATGGCATTCGATCAAGTACTAGAGGTGGAGGAGATGGAAATTTGTTTGCTCATGTAGGAGGTGGAGGAGATGGTGTTTCATCTTCTTGTGGAGGATATGGTGGAGGTGGTGGAGGAGAAATAGGTCAAGGATCACCATCCTCGGTAGATGAATCAAAAGTAGAAGAATATGAAGAAGAAGATTGATGGAAATGGAGATCCCTCTCAACCTCTTGAGTAGTTTGATGACACCAACAACATGATGCATCAATAACATCATATCACATGTAAGGTTCACCCATATTGATGAAATCTTAGGGTCTCACATGATCATGTTATCTCATGCAGGGACCACTCTATGGTGAGCCATCACTACACAACTAATTTGTTATCTCCTAACAAAATCTACAATCCATCCTATGTGGCAAGCTAAGTATTTTTATATAAGGAAACTCATTAGCCTCAACCATCTCCTTAACCTGTTGTGGAGGCACCTCCCCAACATACATTCCAATATATACAAAATAGTAGAAAACAATAATTAGACAATTTAAAAAAAATGTTACAATAAATTGCATGTACATTAAATAAGACAAAAAATGTGCAGCTATATTAACCAAAATGTAATGATAATATTAACTCTAACATCTAGTTGCTTCGCCTAGGTATATAGAATGTTCACACATCCTAACTAGTCCATCCCTACATAAAAGTACTATACAATATCGAGGATGTGATCATCCTCACTAGATAGAAACTCTAATATATCAAAACCAACTTGCCTATGTAGCCACTCTAGCTAGCCTCACTTAGGAAACATCTACCCCTACATGTGCATACACACATTAATCATCGGCCTGGGAGGGATAATGTTGAATGTTATTTGAGAGACCAAAAAACTCTCAAAAAATAAAATAAATATCTCTAAACCAAAGGGGAAGACCATCCTCCCATCAAACACACCATGATAGTGATATAGAGAAAAACAAAAATGATGCAAAAAAATGGCAAAGCACCTAATTAGTCTAGGACTATAAATTGAAGTATCTTCATAGTGCATCAAAGGGAAATTAATGTGTTTCCCATTAGAAGTATATTGTGTCAATTTCATGATCGTAAGCAACATGCACCTAACCTCCTTTTCACTAAATGCATCTAAATGCAACTAGCCACCAACAACTTGGAAGTCACTAGGGCCAATGATGTATACACTAACATATCTCTATACATATGTGTTCTAACCCTCTTCTGCAACACTAAGAGAGGGATTAGAGAACTATGGAAAATCCCCCCTCTCCTAGATAACCTAATGATGAAATAAATATCCTCATATGTGGTTTGATACCACAGATCAGGACCGATCCTAAATACATACCATGCATGATGCCAATGATGAATCAACTACATCAATAAGTGTTTGTTCTCCTTGAGGAATGTATTTTCCTCTTAAATCTTGAAGAGGCCAACATCCCTCAAAAGGACAAGAGCTTGTGATGTAATAGGGTGAGTGTACATATCCCTCTCCCTCTCCCTCTCTCAGGACTCCCATTCATGTACACAATTGCATGGGTCTACCTTCTCCTATTGTTGTTATTGTTTTCATTGTTTTCATTGTCTCTAATTCATATACAAATTTCATTAGGTGTGTGTGTATCTGTGTGTGAACAATCTATAATAAATTACTATTTATATTTATTGAAAATTAAAATTAATTTTTTTTGCAAAAAATAAGTGTAAAACACATCGATGTGCCTTAAAAATAGAGATACACCATCCGCAATGTGTACCAACCCCATGTGCATCATAAATAGTACTCCATATTTAAAATTAAATCACCAATAAAGTGGAAAGGTTTTATTATTATTGGTAATTAGTGCACCAATTGTACAAGGGAATCGACCCTAGATGGTACGCATTGTATGCTCAGACACACTGTCAATAACATGTTAGTACATTATGAAATGAATCAATAAATTTGAAAAACATTAATTGATAATTGTGATGGTGCCTAGAATGTAAGAGAACATTGGCAATGATGCTTCCTTAAATCCACAACAGGACCAACCAATGCGAACAAATTTTAAATATAAACAAAGTCTTTTGATGCACTTGGTATGTATGAAGGCACCGATAATGGTTCCTACATACATTTCTTAGAGAACCAATAGGTCTAGGATAGTTTGTACACCAATTTCACTCAATGGTGCATTTATAATATCAAGACAGAGCTAAGAAATGCCACCTATTATTATAAAGAGAAACAACAAGCAATGCATTATTACTAATTATTTGTGTTACACTATGTGCTTAGGATGTACAAGAGCACTAAAAGAGGTGCTATTAATCATTTCAGAATGCACTGTGAAGTATGGGAAAATGTGTAATTCAAATAGAGCATGTCAGTGTAGGGAAGACTTATGGAGGCACTACTAACGATGCATCCATACATTTCCTAGAGCAACGACAAATTAGGGATATTTTTTAACATAATGTGCACTCACTTGTTCATTTATAATATCGAAAAGAATTGAGCACGATGCCACTTAATATTATAAAGGGCATCGACTAAGTGGGAGAATCACATTTATTATTTGTGTTCTATGGTACAATTAGGATGTACAAGAGCATTGGTAGTAGTGTTATTGAACATTTACAAATGCACTGGAAAGCATAGGAAAATGATTGATATAAATAAAACATTTCAATGTGTGTCATATGTAGAGAGGTACTGCTAGCAATGCATTCATACATTTTCTAAAAGACCGACAAACCTAGGATATTTTTATAAAAGTAGCTCAACAATGTGTTTATAATATTGAGAAGCATCAGATACAATGTCATGGTACTATAAAGAGCACAGAAGCAATCTTTTTTATGTTTTTACTATTTAATGGATGTGCTCGACATAATAAAGCACACCACTAATAGTGTGTCCTAGATTTACAAGATGAACCACATTTTATGGTACAAGCCAAATGACTTGAACACACTGTAGATTTTTTTTTAAATGAAAAAAAAAGGCAAATTTAATCCAAATTCAATATTTTAATATGCTAAAAATGTAAATGAGGAGGTAAAAAACAATTTACCTAGTCTCTTCTAGTCGAGGGTGCATGGTTTCCACATAGATAACATATGGAAATATGGCGTTGTTTTGCAAAATTCAACAAAAAACCAAATACACCAGCAAAGCGAAGTACTCGATGAATCTGGCAAGAAAATAACATCGAAAATTATTTGGTTGTTCGGGGATGGTGAGCATTGGTGCTTATACAATTGGAAGCACTAAAGGAAAGTTTAAAATAAAATAATGGTTTAATGAGTTTTTATTATTTGTGTACCCTACCTCGGTGCTCCCAACGGTCAAATGCACTAGTGCATTTACATGTTTCCAATGCACCATTTTATTAAAAAAAATAGATATATATGCTTTGTTTTGTGCACCAATGCATTCTTGGGATTTTAAGTGCACCACTTGGTTTTTTATTTTTTTTAAATAAAAATATTTTTTTTTATAAAAAACAAATGTTTAAACCTAGTTTGATACTTTGTACATATAGATTCATAGGTTCACTTATTGTATGATGATGCACTGATGTCTAAGATATCATGAAATATTGAAACATTCACCGGTGTGCATATATAAGGAATGCACCAGGGAACATTCTATGGATGCACACCAAAACAATTTTATTTTTTTTAAATAAAACCATATATTGAAAAATAAAATGTTTATACTCATTCAGTGTGTTATATATTGTCATGCACCAATGTTCTTATAAGTTTACGACGCACAGTTCATAGTTTGATATAAATTAAAATAGACCCATTTTTTCTACAAATTAGATAAAGATACATTCAAGGTGCCTAATTAGAAATGCACGGGTGTATTTCATATGATTTAAGCTCACCTATTAAAATATTTATGGTTTCCCACTTCTTCTATAAATGAACAATGGAAACAAAATTGGGGAGGTTCCACAAAAACCTCCGCTATAAGGTGTTTTCCTTGTAGTGTTAAATTATAATAATTATTGTGTATCCTATGGAGTACTATAATTTCAAGCTATTAATTTCAATCAAGAAAAAAATGGTCTTCTCAACAAATAAATATTAATTGCAAATCTTAGCCCAGTATGATTTGAAAATTCGAGTATATTTACTTCACTACAAAACCTTATCCTTATCATAATGTTTCCACTTTAATTTTCTCTCCTTTTGGATGAGAGGACCTCCAACAAATGTTGGATCATACTCTTCAAAATCATAGAAAAAACTTCCTACATTTGCTAATTCTATTACTTTCTTGCAGTTATAAGAATGATTATGAACAAAAAAGTGGCCACTTACATATGTATTTTTTATCACTATTTTAGTTAGTTTTATGTATTGTCAATTGTATAAGTTGATTATTCATCCTTTTTTGTATGGAAAAGGACTTAGAGAAACACAAATCATCCCTTCATCCACTGAAAAAGTAGGCAACGATAATTACATTCCTATCAACTAGGTGGGTAAACCTTATCTAGATGCATATAGTTACCTTGATACTCAATTCAATCTTCTCAAAGAGGACATGTTGGTACCTTACAAATAATCTCTTAATAAACTAAGAAGTACTTTTGAACTACATAAGAAGAAACAAATATTTGATATCCAAGTATACACATATGTTAGATATCTTGGTGTGATAACCGACCATGATAGTGTTGATTATGGTGTTTCTTTTAATGTAGAAAGTGGTTCCCAAGTCTACTGGGATAAGTCAAAATTTTGGATGAAAAATTCCTTTCTTAGCATATCTAGTGATGAATTTGTAACATTCTTTTGTGTATTAGTTTCAGACTAGGATCCCATAAATCTTAGTGAAAGAAATGAAATCACCAATGGATGGGCATGAGCTAATTGAGTAGCATATTCCTTTTCCCCTTATCTCTCCTATTAGATTTATTCTAAACAAGAAGCAAGAGCTGTGAAAGAATGATATCCTATATGGCCTCCTTTTTTAATTCCTTTAATGCACTATAGGCGACAAACATGGCATCACCAACATAATCTGTGGCCCTGCCAAAGACCTAGAAGATGGTTTTGATCAACACAAGAATAGCTAGAGAATGGGTGTTTTGCATCATGAATCATTTATACATTATTAATGTAATTCACAAGCCCCTCAAATAACCTATACTAATTCCTTAGACTCATTTCATTTTGATACAACTTTGAACAAGATATCATATTTTTTGGGAAGACTAAGTTTATTGTACAAAAAAAAAACAGTGTTCACATAAACCTTTAAGAATAGTGTGTGTATGTTGAGTAGTCAATTTCATGCTCTCCGAAATGTAGTAGCTGCACCATTTACACATCATGACATTTGTATTCTCTTCATATATGTTAATTTTTATTGTGTTATACATTCATATAAAATGCTATTTAGTATCAAAGAAACCCCTTGAACTAAAAACATCAAAGAATCATGTCAAGTTAGAGTTTGGAATGAAGGTTAGAATTATCCTAGTTATACACAAAGAAATGACATTGAAAGAGTCAGAATGATCTGAAGTAACTCTCTCCTCCAAGCTTTGTAAAAAAGAAAATTATTGGAAAAGTTTGAAGTCAATGGTTCAAAGGTCGAATTCCTCAAAAATATGAAATGAATCAATTGATGGTTGACATTCCAAGGTAGCATTATAATAAAGGGTGTTTTCTTGATGAAAAAATAACCCAAGAGAGATAGGGAAAAAATGAACCATGGGAATAAGAATGGATAGTAGAATAAGAATGAAGGACTTGGAAAGAAGAAGTGTGCTTGATAATTTGAAGATGAATGGAATTTCGAGCCTATCCACCATGAAGAAACATTATCTATGAGCCAAACAAATCTGTGAAATACCACCAATGACTAAGAACACATGAAATATTTGATTGAAATCTTATAACTCACATTTATAACAAAAACTAAGCATGAATAAAATGTTAGAATACTAAGAGGGGGGGTGAATCAACATGAGCACTTATATTACTTTTAACCACAATGTATATTCTTCAAAAATGTTCAGTAGTTTATCTTTAGAATTCAATATATATCATCAGTAGTATAATCATAAGCAGTATCACATGAACAATATCACATCAAATTCACAGTACACTAGAATTTGCGTGGAAACCAAATGGGAGAAAACCAAAAAACTATTTTCTTATATGTCAAAAGAATACATTCATTGGAAGCTCTAACTTCCCAATTTTCTAGTTGCAACTGGAAGGAGGATACAACCCATTATTCTTATGCTTTAACATGAAGGAAGCTACAACTCCCTGAGTTCTCTATCTCCAACCAAAAGGATGCTACAACCCCTTGAGTTCTCCGGCACCAACTAGAAGGTCGCTACAACCACCTATCCTTGCCTCATCCTACCGCTATGAAATATAAGTGTAGACTCACTGTCACTACCACTGATATTTTCACTATCACTGATGGTCAACCAATCATCCAACCTATCACTGTCTCTGCCAGTAATATATATTCATCAACCAACTGTACACATATCCACTCACATGGATACCAAAACCATCACAACATCATGTGCATCAACCATGTACCAAAATATATGCCAAGTGTATATACCATAACATCAATGAAGTCCCTCAAAGAACTAATGCATGTCCCTCATGCCACCATATATCAAGGGTATCTCTCAACCATGAAAAACCATCTCAAAGATATGAATCACAACGACCATATCATAGACTAAACCAGATACAAGAGTGCTCCTCACTCAACCATGTACGAAAGTTGTACCATAACCATGTGCTAATACCAAACATGCCAAATATGCCTCAAGCATGCACCATATCATAACCAACCATTACCTTCAAAACAAGTAGACAAGCATACCAATACTTCTCTAGCTGGCATGATACACTGAAATGTCGACCTGGAAGTTATCTTCTAACCTCAAGGAGATGGAATAAGCATTT
>JASDQU010362591.1:0-11712 GCA_032191745.1 Picea mariana
TATATACCAAGGAGACATTTTCATTTTGAATCATCTTGTACTTGAACATTTAAGTGGGGTAAAAGGAGGTTGCCCCCTCGAAGAGGCTTATTATCTGAAATTATCTCTTTTTCAAGGCGTTGAGTACCTTTCCTGAAGTTTTTCTATGCTATATTGATGTTTGGTTCTTAACATGGCCATCCTCACAACCTATAAGAATAATGTCGCAGCGACAGATATTGCTAAGCTCTTCTTCAAACGAGTTTGGGTCCATTTTGGGATACCACAGACCATCATCTCTAACTGAGACAACAGGTTCCTCATCACCTTTTGGTCAATTCTCTGGTCTCTGCTAGACACCAAGCTCAAAAAATACATTGCTTTCCACCCCCACACCGATGGCCAAACTAAGTTCATCAATCAGATGATTGTGCACATCCTACACATGTACAATTCTAAGCATCCTTGTACATGGGATGAGAGTCTCCGATATGTCCAAAACATATACAACAGGGCTCTCCATACTTCCACTGTCCATATCCCATTTCAGGTGGGTCTAGGAATCCAACCCTTGGGACCCATTGATGTCGCACTTCCTCTTTCCACCCCACATAAAATATCTTCCCCAGATTAGTCTTCACTCGACAAAGACACCAGATTCATTGAGCGGATTAAACACATCCACCAACAGGTCTAGGAGATTTTGCAGAAATCCAATGGTAAGTACAAGCAACGCCATGATCAACATAGGGTACCACACCAATTTTAGGTTGGCGATAAAGTTTGGTTACATTTGAAGAAGGAGCATCTCACCGAGCCCCATCAAAATCTTCACCCACTTCATTATGGGCCTTACACTATCACCAAGGTTGTGGGTAGCAATGTTTTTGAGCTCAACACTCCACCCTTCCTTGGTCTGCATCTAGTATTCAATGTGGACCTCCTTCGGCCAT
Source organism: Picea mariana (assembly GCA_032191745.1). Lineage (NCBI taxonomy): Eukaryota > Viridiplantae > Streptophyta > Pinopsida > Pinales > Pinaceae > Picea > Picea mariana. Next base: position 933 of record JASDQU010362591.1, read on the forward strand.
ATTTTACACCGTTATTGTACACCTTTGATATTGCTGAACAACTGACACCAACATATCTCAAACTTGACTGCATGGAACAAGCATCCACCGATCATATCTTGGACACACAGGTCAAGGGCTCTCGCCAACAACGGATCCAGCTTTATCGGTTTGTCAAGGAAGGGAAATTCCTACACCAAGGCAAGTGGCTCACCCGGGGCCAAATCCAATAGAAGTCTCCTCACCTGATGGGGGAACTCAAATCAATGGAGACCATTTCTTCCTAAGTGGGGAGGATTGATCTAGGTGGATATTGTTGGCCACCCACCTATTCCAATTGGCTACTCATGTTTTTTTTTGTTGAACATGTCATTTTGTACTTATTTATAATTGTGAGTTCTACACTTTTGGGGCTGTTTGAATCCCCACACATTCTCCAGGTGGATACGAGTGGTGTCTCGCCTAATCCAACTGGCTTTCTTTGTATTTTTTCATTTCATCACATATTGATGTACTTTCTGGGCTATTTTAGGGCCCTAAACGTTGTTTTCTTAGCTCAACATAGTCATATTATAGATGGAGTCAGAGTCTAACAATGAAATGTGTAGTTCTATGAAATACCTTTCCAACGTCTTATCACGCACCTAAAATGGAGGTCGTATGAAAAAGTTACGACCCTAGGAAGTTGAGGTACCAAATTACACCAACTTAACCGTAGAGCCCACATGAATTTTGGCGTTTTACCTTCTAGGGTTAGGTTTTTGGATGTCTAGGGTTTTGGAGTTCATGAATAATATGAAAAGGGCCTCTGGGGCCTCATTGTATTCCATTCTTCTCAGACAGATGCATGTAGCAGCCACATCTCTTCTCAGAGATAGCTACCACCATTCAAGCAAGTTTCAGTTCTACAGTTTTACAGTTTCAACCTATTTCATTATTTAATAGAAGATATTGTTCACTGGATATTTTTTTTATTCTTCCTATCTCTATGTTTATTGTATTCAACATGTTAATCAATTTTTTCTGCTCCTAAATTCGGATCACAACTCCTATTGAGAAAATGAACATAATAGAAGCTGAAAAACCACTAGAAGAATTAATCAAAGATGTTTCTACTGAATTTTATAGAAATTCTTAACTTGATGAACAATTATCTATTGACCTATTCATGAAGTATAAATTGTGTGACATTTCCCAACTACCTGAATTATTTTGTACTATGCAAGATTTACTTTATCATACCCTAGATCAGGATAATACTGCCTATATCAAGAAGTATTTATCAATTATGCTAGGTATAATTCCATATTTGGTGAGAGAAACATATCCCTATGAAGTAGCTAAGATGAATGAATTATCTTTGGAAAGAATGCAATAAATTATTTTTAATTCCCTTCAAAAGGCTTGTTTACAAAGAAAATAGATAAATCTCTTAAAAAACAAATAGTTGTTGACAAACGAGTTTGTGAAATTTATGTTGAAGCCTATCGTTTTGGCTGCAAATCTAACTAGCATAAAAATAAGAAATGCATCTTTGACTGCACTTGCAGTAAGTGTACGTTTAAGCAATCAAGTTCTAAATCTTGTCATTTTAAGAAGCCTTTTAACTACAAAAGGTTATTTCCCAAGAAAAAATCTTATTTTAAGAAAAGAACCAGTCTTGCTAAGAAATTGTTGATAAAATATTTGGTCACCCTTATTTTCCCACTACTGGAATAATAATAAAATAATTGGTATTAGAAGAATTAAATTTTGAATGTTTATAATTTCATTTTGTATCCCAAAGTTTCATCTTCATCATGCATTTCACAGATTCAAAATCTAATTTCTTATGCTCAAGATATCCACGTTTTCATCTAACCTCCCGAAGAGCGCTTTTTCCATGTGCAACAATGCTATTTTTTATTGGAACCATGTTCAACTCTTTTAACCATGTCCAGTTTATTGGAACCTCATATTATCTTGGAACTTCTCTTCATTCCATACTTAAATGTTTTCCAACTCCATTCACTTTTCAATACTTAGTCTTATTTCCACTCTTCCACATTTCCACTCTTCTACACTAAGTGTTCCTCTCTTGTTCCTCTCTTATACTCTATTCCACACGTATAATTTTTCTCCATTTCCCCTCCACTCCTCTCTTCTATAATCCATTTCTTTTTTCAATTTATTTACAATCTCCTTCCTCTCCTATACTCTCCACACTTAGAATTTTTTTCAATTCACTCACTCTTCACCATTAGTTCCATACTTGCTTTTTTTTGGTTTCCCAAACTTTCCCCCTCACCTTCATAAGTTTGCATGCACCTATGATCCATGCTTCACCTCCCATCCCACTCCTTATTCCTCCATCTTCCCTCCCCATACTTCCTCTTCCCCTCTTCCCATACTTAGATTTATTTTTAAATTCACTACTTTGCGGGTTCACTCACCTATGTGTGTTTACTCCTTACCTCTCATCTACCCACCTCACCTCTGACAACTCGACAACCTAATTTTCTCTCATCCCACATGACCTCCTCCTATATTGTTCCATTTATCCTTCCTTCAAATTTAGCCTGAGTCCCTCTCTATTCTATTACTAACCAATCACATGACGACACATGTTAACCAACCATTCCATGACATGTGGAAACCAATGAAATCATGCCATCTAGCAGCCATTGAAATCATGAAATGTGGAAATATATAGTATCCTATGCCACTAATACACATGGAGACTAATTACATTGTGACATATGGAAATGATGTCTACATTGACTCACTGTTGATTGGGCGTTGAATGGGTGCTTGTTAGATGATGACCAGACAATCAAAATTTTAATCAGTTCATGAAATTTCCTAAGTTCAAATCTCCATGATTTACTTAGTCTCCTTATGTTTCGCATGTAAGGCATGTTAAAATTTTCTATATATAAATTGCAAAACAAAAAACCACAACTGCATGTGGGATATACATTATAAAAGAAAATTTGAATTTTAAATGGAGGAGGAAAATTTAAATGAAGGGCCAAGATTAACCCATGAGATTTGATGAATGAATACTGAGTATTGATTTTATGAAGGTCCTATCTCGAGATTTGGGAGTCATATTTGGACAAATTATACCTAATTGGAGAGGTTTTGACATTTGAATCTATCATAGACTAAAACAACAACCTCACAAGGATATAGATCCCCTCGTGTTTTTATAGAGGTGCTACTCCTCTTTGGCTAAAAAATATATCTTAAATATCTTAGATTAGGAGAATGCTAAAGTAACAAACCCTAGATATTTATTAATTAGATTTATTCAAATAAATGGTTCTTCAATAACCTCGTTTGATATGTATGTGCAACAAGAAGTCTTTTAACAATAGAAAATATTAAAGGACGGATTCAACATCAGAATTTCTTTGTGTTCAACATGACATTCACAATATTCTTAATCACATACAAATGCATCCATATCTCCTTCACGAGAAATACGAGAGAATAATATTATCATCTCAAAGAATTTTAAAAGAGTATTTCTATAAATATCAAAATAGAATTTGATAGATCAATTTTCAAATATCTCATACTTAAGACTCAAAGTTACAAGATACAATCAAAATCAACCCCGAAGTAATTATTTGTGGATTTGTTTTCATAAAAAATGTTCTTCGTTACAATATATTTGACATTCATTTATATGGCTGTAAATACTCCATGATCATATAAGAAAATTCTTTTGAAGAATACAAGAATAATACTCAAGAACTCATCTATGTGCCCAATTCATAGATTCAAGCATAAAGCTATGAGAAATGGTGTAGAATAAGAGAAAGAGTGGAAAAGATGAAGATATATCTTTGTTGATTAGAAGCTTAGATGTATATTCATGGTTATACCTTATTCTTCCTCTTATATTCTACCCCTATCCCTATGATAATTCTGATTATGGAACCCTTGACGAAGAACTTCCTTGCTTTAAAAATTAGGTCTTCTAACTACTCGAGCAATTAGGGTTTTTCCTCTCTTGAATTTCCCATACACTTTTCTTCTTAAAGTATTCTCTTTAATTAATGCCTCATTAATTTTTTTTTAATGATTTCACATCATTATCACTCATATCTTTAAAATGGGCCCCTTTCCTTTTTTAATAAAAGTTTTTAAATAAACTTTTATTTTCAAAATTTAGTTAATTTCCTTTTTAAAGAGGGGGAATGCATTTTAATTTTATGGAAATAATAATCAACTTTTTATCCTTTTGAATTAATTCATATATAATATGCATCGTCTTTTATTTCCAATGATATAATTTTTCCCAAATCCAATTTCCGGATCTCAAGATATGAGCTCGTGAAGTTGAGTTGTCACGAAGACCCATTTAAAATGAAGCTGACTTATATTTCAATTTATGGAAACAATATGGCCACTTTCATCCATTCTAACCTATACCATCATCTTCTTCTTCGAAATATATTTCAATGGTGTAAAATTTGTGCAATTCTGACACCCAAAGCTCAAGTTATGGCTTCTGGAATATTGTGACTCACCCATCGTCGATGAGATGTCTTGGGGAAATCACAACCCTTTATTTGTGTTTCATGCTCCCTTTTGGAAATTCGACTTGTCTTCATGAAAATTATGCCACATGCATGGGAGTTTACAAGTCCTTAGAGTATATATGAAATATTATGATACACACTTAGAAATGATTAAAAGGAGACTATGGATATTAATGGGTTGACCTCCCTTAGAAAAGTAATTAATAAAATATAATTTTATGTGCCAAGTCAAAATCAACCTATGCCTAGTCAGCATATAAATCATCCACTTATCTTTCGCCATGTGTCATCACTCATAAGCTGCTAAATGTCACCAATGATTAAGTGCCATGTGTCTCCCTCGATGAACGACCATGTGGCACCAATAATAAGCTTCCATGTCATCCAATCATGGGATGCCACTTGTAATATTTTCATAGGCGCCATGTATCATTACTTGAGTGGATGTTGGATATTCCATGTGAAATCCCTCCATAAATTAATTACATTCCCATATAATCCAACGAATTATTTCCATATGTCATGAGGTGAATGGTTAGTAATAAAATATTAGGAAATAAGTTAAGTTTGAAATGGTTTAAGTGTGGGAGAGTGAACGGAAGGTTAAGTGAGGGGGAGGGGAAGTTTGAGGGTTAGAAGCAGGAAATCAGAAGATAAGAAAAGAAGGATCCAACCAATTTTTTTATCAACAAATAAAGATTTCCATTCTTCTTCTTCTTCTTCTTCTTCTACACCATTTTCTCAAGGCTTTATTCAATATTTCTGAATTGAACATAAGGTTGAGTTCTTGAGTGTTTCTCTTGTTTCCTTCAAGACTTTTGTTTATATGATCATGGATTATTTACAACCATGTATGTGACTTACATATGTAATCCATGATTGTTTATTGGATTTGATGAAATTTAGTCCTTGAGTTTTAGAAGATTTATTTCTAAATGTTTAGTCAATTGGTTTCCTTAAATGTTTTGTATTGTTGAAAATATTCATGAAACTCCATAGAGAATTTCTTTGGGGTTTTAATTTAATGATTTATGATATCTTAGGATATCTAAGGATGAGTTTTTTTAAGTATTTCGATCAAATTCTTTCAAGTTTTGAATGAAAAACTCATTTAAAGTTCTTTGATATAATCAAAACTATTTCTTCCTTTTTCTTGAGAAACGATATGGATGTATCCTATATTTCCATGTGATTTAGAGTGTTTCATAAATGATGTTGAGCATACCTATATTCTGACATTGAAACTTTCCTTCAATATTTGTATTGTTAAAGAAATGGTTCACATAAAAAGTATATTTGGTTATCAAGAACCATTCCATGTACAAATCAAAGAAATAATATCTAGGGTTTGATGTTTAGTATTTTCCCTAATCCAAGATATTTCAAGATATATATTTCATCTAAAGAGGAGTACCACCTCTATAAAAACACAAGGGGATTCATATCCTCATGAGGTTTCTATTTGGACCTTAAAATATCTAAACATCAACAAAAATGTACTTGCTATATTTTTTCTAAGCCTGGCCATTAGGCTAATTAGTGTCCTCTGCAAGGAAAAACCAAACATCAATAGAAAACCATTGAAAATTTTCAATTTGCATATGATCTTGTTGAATGGGATCCTATTTAGTCTCCTCGTTTAGATGGTGAATTCCTTAGTGACATTTATTTTGATTTTGATTCTGAAGGTCTAACCCTCGTGTAAATAACATCCACATGCTTCCTTCTCATTTAGATTTAGAATCTTCTATAGATAATATTGATTTTCTTTCAGCTTGCTCTATCAAAATGTGTCATTTTTATGTTACTCCTGGATCCATTCAACATAAAATTGATAATATTATTGTTCAAATCTCTTTCTTATCTATTGGTCACTTTAGGCTTTGTCAAAATCTTGATGCCCAACTTTCCTCCCTGCAACAACAACTTGTCTCCCTCTTGCAGCCTAGCATGGTGGATATTTCCAATTGTTATCCTATTGATTAGGATTTTTAGTATACTAATCCACCAATGACTGTACATACCCACAAGGGGAAGGTAAAAAATAAGGATCCCCTTTTCTTTCACCAAACAAAGTTATGGAAATAAACATCGAGTACCATTCATTGATGAAATCAAATCTTCTTCCTCTATAGATTCGTATGATGGCATGGTAAAACAAATTGAAGTGGAAGATGAATTGTCTAGTTATTTTCATGAAATAAAAGAATACATTCATGAACAGACAATGTCCATGTTGTTTCCCCACTTTAATGTCTTATAAGATAGATTATTCACCACAATAGGAATCGAGGTTCCTAATTACAATCTTTTCCATATTTATTTCTATATAGATACAGGTGCAATAAGCTGTTGTGCTAGGTTTGCAACTAACCTGAATATTACTGGAAAAATATTAACATATCATTTATAGTAGTCAAACACATATCTTCCTTTCCATGTTACTTCTAATTAAATACATTTGCATGTAAATGGGAAGAAGGTTTTCTTGCCTCATAAGAAAACATTTGAAAATAAAGTATGTACAAATGTCCTAGATGAAGTTGAACATTTTGTAGAAAAACTTTTGATGGTTAAAAAAATAATCTGAAATGTTGAATTACATGTATTAGAAGAAATATTTGATATTAGGGAAAAGATAGAAAAGGATTGTACCTTTGAGTCTCCAAATGTTTTCTGGACCAGAGAACAATACTTTGTGGATCTCCCTTACTGAGAACATTATTCGGGTAAAAATCAAAAGGCCTAATAGAACACCAAGAATTGATGGTTCACCACATATATCCTAGATTCAATCAGCCAAAAGGTTTACCTACATCTGGATATAGTCAATCGGTCAATCAAACAAAACACTACAATAATCGATCGGGTAGTTGACGTGCCTATCAGTCAGAGATTCTACCAATAGTAAAAGATAGTTTTATGGTCGATCAACCAACACAACAATCAAATATGATTTGAATGTGTAGGTGGTTGGGTCGAGCATCATCATTGAGCCAACTTGACAACTTATATTTGGCAAATTCAACTCTAACAACCGATGGTCATATGTGGAAAATATCTTCTGGATTTTATGGAAGTTGGTTAAATATTAAGGCTATAAATAGAAGACCCCTTGGGTCATTATCATCATGGATATTATGCAATAGATAACATGGATCAATATGTGCAACATGTAATGTGATGTTTAGATCATAGTGCACTCTACTTAAGTGTTGTAATGGTGTCTTTAGACACCACTCTTTGTCTTCAAAAAATTTTATCGTCTTCGATTATATGTAGTACTATGCTCTTTGTTTCATGTCATTTTCCACCCTATTATCCAACATGGTATCAGAGATGATGTTTTAAAACCTCGACCTATTAACTAGAAATATTGTTGAGTTGGATCTGTTGTGTGATTGACTTTGGGCCAAAATTTTGTTGATTGGAACTTATTTAAATAGATCTGTTTTTTTTTCTAGATATTAAAGATGGCTTAGAAGATTGATCCTATTGTTATGAATGCACCAAATTATGCAATATGGGCACTGGATATGGAAACAATTCTAAAGATAAAATGATCGTGGTAGTATAACGAGGTTACAATTCTAGATCCAACAGACAATCAGGCAAAGTTCATTGTTGATGGAAAAAAGGATGAGGTTGTAGGGGTCATTACAACCTACATCTCGTAGGAGATTAAATTTCACCTTAGTATAATTGACTGACCTCATCAACCCTAGAATAATCTAAAGTCATTTTTCAACCAAGTCGTTGAAATCCACGTTATGTTTTTGGAGAAAGAGTTGATCTCTCTCGATCGTCATTCTTTTGACAGAATGTAGGAGTATTTGGTGCGTGTTAAAGAAATCTAGTTGAAATTGGGAGTATGAGAAAAGAACTATCATAAGAAGGATGGGAAACTCTTCAAGTTGGTCCTAATGAAATTGATAACACCATTCGATGTGTTCATCTAAAATTTCCACACCAAATGGAAATCCCACAAGGAACATGGTAAGGATTACACCTTTGAATATTTCTATGGTCTTTTGATTATTGATTAACATAGATTGCTTGAAGAAGGGAATCTTGGTGGTAAACACCAGACCCACTTGATTAAGGAAAAGGAAAAGAAGGATCCCAGGGATAGAGTAAGGCTTGATGTCTCTACATAGAAACTTGCATATCGTGACCGAAAAGCTCAGATATAGATAGATGCACCCCGACAAAGTCGAAAGAGGAAGACATGTTGGTATTGTGGAAAGATTGGACATGTGGAAAACTTATTCTATAAGAAGATAGATGATTTAGAGGAAAAGGTTAAACTCCTTGAAGGAGATGTGTCCATTGTATGTCGACTCACTAATAATTCCACCTTCCAAGTCATAACTTCTTAGGAATTATTGTCTCATTCTACGAAGAATGAATGGGTAGTCAACTCTGGGTGCACTCATCACATGGATAAGGATTGTAACATCCAGTTCCATTCATCACTTTTTATACATTGAATTATTCTTTGAGTACACTTCTGAGCAAGTGATCCAATTTAAAACATGGTACATTATGATTATCCATTTAATTTATATTCTTATTCTATGATTGTGTTTTGGAAATTCATATGTTATTACATTGATGTATATCATTAATAAGTATTATGATGAGGTTTCCTAAGTGTGTAGGAAACATGATATGATGATGATACATATGACATCGAAAGACTCCCTTGGACTCTGGACTGAGTCAAGGAGTTGAATATTGACTTTTATTACTGATCCAGGGGATCAAATTTTGCTCAAAAATTCAAAGTGCTCAGAATCGCTTCAAATTGAACGAGAGCATAGGCTTCATCGTTACGAACCCAAATCAACTAATTTGGGTTCAAACGGACGTCGGAACTGAGAGATATCGCGTTCTGTTCAAAATGACAAACACGCAAAAAAAGGGATGTTGACTGTGCAGTTCGTACAATTTGTACGGTTGCTAATGTGGCATTCCATACGACACATGGAAAACAATTGTGTGGATAGTTGGCATGTGACGTGGCATGTTTGCAATGAACGGGATGGTGACACGTGGCCCAGTCAATGGCCGCCACGTGTCATATATACATTGGTTTAAAATTATGTTGTTGGCCGGAGTCGACCCCGCGACCTCCGGGCAAGGGGGAGAGACTTGGGAAGGGCTGCCAACCGGTGTGCCACTGGTTGGTCCTTGTTATATATATGGAAATATATTTATATATGTTTGCATATGTGGATAGTTGGGGCGTGACCGGGCTGGGGCTTAGCCCTAGCCCTTGGTCGCATATTGCATTAACATATGACCCATTTCTATCCCATTTGGTGCACGCGCAGTTGTGTTTTGATTTGGTTTCAATGGTTATACAAATGACCCGCCACTTGTCCTTTAACCATTGGCTTGTGGAAACATGGGCCTATGTTTGCACTTGCGCGCGGTCATATGGGTCATATGACCTTGCCCTTGATGGTTAGGGGCTAGGTGTGCTCGTAATCGTCCTACAGTTTGCACGGTTCGTGCGATTACGTCCGGTGCTAAGCTTATACTCTTAAATATGCATGTGGGCTAGGTTGAGCTAACAAGGGTGTGATTTGTAGATGCAGAGACAACAAGTTCGAAGGGGGACTTCCAGGAAGCCTATCTTCTTCAATTTTTGGCCAAACGAGGTGCCGAAAAAGCCCAGCTAGGGGTTTTTGGATGTTATGAAGCCATTGGAGCAGTCTATTTGGTATTTTGAGCATTGTAAAGCACATTTTTTAGCACTTTGATCAAATAATACAAATGATCCATTGGAAGCTGGACTAGGAGATGTAGCCCAAGAGAGGGGTGAACTCCTTTATCATTTGTTGTGTTATNTACAAGTCTTCTTCATTTTTAGATCAAGTTGGTATCAGAGCATAGGTTTTTGAAGACTTGATTATTTGCAAGTGTTTTGTTTTCTGATGCTCGAAAGGTTGAAACTCACAAGAAGAGAAGGTCAACTTGTAGAGACAAGTTCTCATCCTTCAAGGAGGAATCTTATATCATCACCGCAAGTTTCAAGGAGTCTTTCACCAAGTATGGCTCATGAAGAGAGTCATCAACATGTTCCTGCAGAACATGAAGATCTCAGAAAGGCTATCATGGAAATGAGAGAGATGATGAAAATCTTGATGGAAAGGAATATAGGATTGCAAGGTGAAGGCTCCAACCCTTCAAAGCACAAGGGATACAATGGTGATAAAACTCCAAATGGAAATGGAGGGAATGGTGCTTCTCCACCACCCTCT
>JASDQU010362592.1:0-11712 GCA_032191745.1 Picea mariana
TTATTTACCAAGGAATCCATTTCCTCTTTCATTCCTTGCTCCCACTTATTTTTGGTGTCTACCTGCATTGCCTCTTCATAACATTCCAGTTCACCAGAATCATTCAACAATAAATAATACAATGAAGGAGAGTATCATTCAGGGGGTATATGTAACCTGGTAGATTTTCTAACAACACTTGTAGGTGTTTGAGGTACCTGTTTCTCCTGTTGTTGTACATTTTGATTTTCTGGTTCCTTTGGAATTTCTTTTTCAGTGATCTCATCAAGCACTGTGTATTCTTATTTTTCTTTTTCCTGTTTCTTTCCCTGCAACTGATCTTTGTACATGACCTTCTCATTGAATATGACATCTCTACTCCTGATGATTTTGTTATTTTCATAATCCCATAAGCAATAACCAAAATAATTAACATTGTATCCAATAAAGGTNTTCTTGGATTTTTCCTCAAGCTTTGTTCTATTTTCTTTATCAATATGGACAAATGCTTCACAACCGAAAGTTTTCAAAAAAGAATAGTTTACCTTTTTTCCTGTCCATTCCTCCTCTGGAATTCTACCATCCAAAGAGCTTGAAGGTCCTCCATTTATTAAGTAAACAACTGTATCTACAGAATCTGCCCAAAAATTTAAGGGCAAACCAACATGCAATCTCATACTCTTTGCACGCTCCATGATTGTCCTGTTCATCCTTTCTGACACACCATTTTCTTGTGGTGTTCTTGGAATTGTCTTCTCTCTACGAATCCCATGGTATGAATAGTAATCATCAAACTCCTTGCTGTAATATTCACCTCCATTATCTAATCTAAGACACTTCAAACTTTTTCTTGTCTCATTCTCAACCAAAGCTTTCCATTTCTTAAAAGTATCAAAAACATCAGATTTTTGTCAAATGCAATAAACCCAAGTTTTTCTAGTTGCATCATCAATAAAGTAACATAATAATGAGATCCACCAAGAGATGATACATGATATGGTCCCCATACATGTGTATGCACAAGCTCTAACCTTTCATTCTTCTTTTCTTTTCTGACTCTGAGAAATCTTACTCTCTTATGTTTTCCATAAATACAATGCTCACAGAAGTCCAAATCAATTTGTTTAAGATCTAGCAACAAATTTCTTTTGTGAAGTATCTGCATTCCCTTCGCACTCATGTGTCCCAGCCTATGATGCCACAGTGTTGTATCCACTCATGTAGAAGCTAAAGAGATAGAAGAGTCAGTGTTACCAGTACATAAATACAATGTACCTACCTTCTCTCCTTTTGCTATCACCAATGATCATTTGATGACCTTCCACATCTTATCTATAAATATGTATATACAACCTTCACTTGCCAACTGCCCTGTTGAAATTAGATTTTTCCTTAACTCTGGAATATGTCTTACCTCTTTCAACAACCATTGGTTTCCATTGCATTTCTTTATTTGTACCTTTCCCATTCCAACAATTTTGCATGGTGCATCATCACTCAAATGAACCTATCCAAAATCACCTTGAACATAATCTAGAAAATGTTTCTTATGGGGCGTGGCATGAAATGAAGCCCCTAAATCTACTACCCAAGACTCGGAAATATTATCTATAGAAAGAATCAAAGCATCTTGTAACACATCGCCTGTTACATTTTCTTCCTACTTTCTCTCCTGTTGTCCATGTCCTTGTTTCTTTGGAGCTCTGCAGTCTTTCTTCAAATGTCCTTTCTTCTCACAATTCCAGCACTCTATCTTTCCAAGTATGGATTTGGATCTGCCCTTCCTAGAATTCTCGTGGTTCCATGGGCCATTTCCTCTATCCTTTTGTCTTCCCCTATTCTCCATGTTCAACGCATTACTTGATGTCTCACCTGTGCTTTTCCGTCACATTTCCTCACTAAGGATAACACCAACAACATCATCAAATTTTAAAGTATTTGAGCCAGAGACAGAATTACTTATAGCCATGACCAAGCCATTCCATCTTTCTGGCAATTAGCACAAGATTAAAAGAGTCCCGACCTCATCATCAAAGTCCACTTTTACATAACTTAGTTGATTAGTAACCGTATTAAAATCATTTAAATGATTTGCAACAGACCCAACTTATGAGATATTCATATTAAATAATCTCTTCATTAGAAATACCTTATTGGACCCCGAGGGTTTTTCATACAATTCAGCCAATGCATCCATGAAATCCTTCGTTGTCTTTTCTTTTGAAATATTGAAATCAATCGACACTGCCAGGCTCAGCCATATAGTTCCTAGAGCCTTTCTGTCAAGAATCTCCCATTCTTCGTCCTTCATGGTCGTCATCTTCTTTGCTACTCCACCCAATGGTAGGAATAGATCCTTCTGATATAAATAATCTTCCATCTGCATCTTCCATAACTGGTAGTTTTGGCCGTTAAATTTCTCGACCCTAAACTTTCCATCTTTCGCCATTTCTCCCACTCGAACCAGGAACCCTCCTTTCCTGCAAGTTACCTTTCGCTATGATACCAGTTGTTAGAAAAACAGGACCATGGAACAATAAAATAAAACAAATGTGGAAATAAAAAATAGAAGATACATAATACAATAGAGACACATATTTGCGTGGTTCGCCCAGTGTGGGCTACGTCCACCAGAGAAATTTCCAAGTCCTTCCTTTATTATTATCAAGCAAATGAAGGGATACAACCTACAACAAACCTGTTGTAACTTCCTCTTCTTTCTCTCATAGTCTCCTATCTCATAATACAATATTCACCATCATGCATAGCCACAATACATTTCCCTCATAACAGAGGGTTTCCTTCTAGGGAAAAAAACCCTAACATAATTTCTATTATTAGATCTACGACCTTATAATGAACGGTCTAGTTTTACAATGAAATTACAATATACATTTACAAGGAAATTTTTCCTTCGGGGGCCCGCTTGCCCCCGGACCCCGCAAAGGGGGTAACCCCCCTCTGCACTCCCCCGCGTGGAAGAGTGTACATACTTCTGGGGTGTAAATACTTCATGGGGTATAAACACGGCTGAAAAAAAAAAGACCTCTGAATCAGGAAGATAATTAGGCTCCACAACCAACAGTTTTCTGCATTAAGAATCAATTATATTCACAGAAAGTTTTGCAATTTCAATGTTCAAATACTATAAATGTCCTGAAAATAGAGATGTAAATCATTTCAGTTGGGGGAAATCATAGCGAGGAGTATTTTTGTTTCATTATTAAGGGAATCTAGGCTTTTATTTCCTTTTGAGGGGAGTTTGATCTTGATCACAACACCGAAGCCATTTTCAACTTCAAAATTCGAGCATTCACTCCAGATACATAGGCATAATTTCAATGGTTCTTTATACATATGTGTGGTGAATAATTTGATTCTAGTTTATTCTTAAGGAAGCAGATACTAGTGTGTAGTGAACTTGGGATTAAAATATGGATCTTAGATTGTATCCTTGGAGATCCAAGCTTTTGTGCCTTAGCTAAAACAACCCATGCTTAAACTACTTGTTTGAGTCATAGATCTGGAATTCACAATCACCTGCCTTCATAAACATATAGACAGATGCATCTATTATATGAGAGAGGAATAATGTTGACATGAGAACTATTGAGTAAATGAAGGAATAGATGCATGCATGCAGCAAAAGCAGAGAATTTATAGGACCCAAGAGTAGTCCACAGTTCGAGGTCGTGGGAAGGACCTTCACAACATCAACACCCAACAACTTCGATCTACATAATGACTCCTCTTCCAATGAAGATAATCTACCTCCATAGCGATCCATATTCGATAATAAAACAATCTAAAGATAGAAATATACTCATCGATATAGCCCCGGATCTTTCCATCACTCTGCCTCTAGCGATCTAGATCTAGTGAATAATATGTGTGATGCATGGAAATGATTTCCAAGCATGTAGTGGCCCACACAAGTGTGAAATTTTTTTCTCAACAAGCCATGCAAATTGCAAAAGAGGTATGTTTTAATCATTTGCCAATATCACATATGAGAATTGATTCAATATTGTTTTGTCCATAATGAAAAATTCTATTATTTTACAAGAAAAAGTAAATCTTAATGGAAGGCCATAGGAACTAATTCATCCACGGGAGCTAGGTTACAGATGAATTTAACAAAAAATTGAATTGGAGCATAAAGATTGTCCATTCATATGAGTAAATGAAGTGGGGCCTTTATGGTTGGTCACTTTCTTTTTAAGAGTTGGTCATGTGTCATATTTAAAGTTTCAATGAGAGTGGCTCATCATGGCATGGCTAATTATTTTAACACGTTATTTTAAAAACTATTAAGTGCATTGTTCTCACATGTTGAAATGGGCTACAAGCAAATAAGGCTATTTTTTATAAGGATGATTCTTAGTTGTTCTCTTAAGTGTTAAGATCTTATTGTTCACATCACAAAAGGGATAAATAATAAATCATTTTCTTGGTGCTCTTGTCATAGATGTGTCCTGAAATTGAATAAGGAGATTTAAGGACACTTGTATTAGTGTGTGATTGTGTATGATTTCATGGATGCTTATGATGCCTTTTGTCTAGTTTTGACATGTTAAAAAAAAATCGCAATCTCTCGTAACCATACACATGGAGTACATCCATACAACCATACACATGGAGTACATCCATGCCAATCAGGCACATGCAATCAAACCCCTACAAAGCATATTCAAGGAATCAAGTTATCAATCTACATCAACATTCAATGTAAAAATCTACATCATAATTAATTCAAATCAATTCAACTTCAAAATCAACATTAATTTTGAGGAATGTACTTGAAATAGTTATTTTTTGTAAGTGTCAAATCAAAAATCAAGTTGAATTGCATTGTACTTGTTGTGTGCATTCTCGATTGAACCCAACACCCAATAATTGATTGAGTCATTGTATTTCTAAGCCTACGATGAATTGATTGAGTCAGTAAATTGTATAAAGGGTAGATTATCAAGAATCCCTTTTCTATTGTCAAATCAATTTTAATATGGACCTACCCACATAAGGAAGCATCATTCATTTTTTCAAATGGAGTAGAATATTGAATTGTTAGAGTTACTAAATAATTTGGTAATTATAGTTGAAGACAACACAATCTACATTCACAAAGATACCCTCAAGTTGGTGCTAAATTGTTTGTGGGTGATGCAAGATAAAGTCAGACTTGTTCAAACTCAAATTCAACTTCTTCATGATGAAATCCATCAAAATAATCTTCAACATTTTGAACTAGTTTATATTCAAAACAACCCTCTTTTTGGTGATGATGATGATGATTTAGATCAACAATCAACTCATGGGAAACTCAGTGAAATAACTTCAGTTGCAGATGAGGATGAAGTTGTGCATGATCAAGTTCATCATAATATTTCCAACTGCATTTTGAGGCCTTGGGAAGAAATTCAATTAAAAAACAATTGACATGGTTTAGGATATGACAAAGGCAACATATTTCCTATCTCATATTACTCCAAACCATTTAAGTTTGTGAGTGGAGGATTTCTTGATAAAGAAATATCATAAATCATTGAGGAAAAACCTAAGTGCTAGCATAGTCAAAGAACTAGTCATGTGGAAGATCAATGTTTTGATATCCATCCTTGTCATCAGTGTGGCAAGAACAATCATTCAATGGACAGATGTTCCAAGAGAAACAAATCTACCAGGTTAAATATTCACTATGGGTGGATCAATATTTGGAAATGTTCATCAACAACCGAGCGATTATATCAATTTTATCATGGAATTCAATATCGAGTAAATAAAATTCTTGCAACAGACAATGAAATGAGAATAGTACTCTCTTGCACCTCAAACGGGAGAGTACAATGATGAAAATCTCATGAACCTTAAGGGAGGGAGTGAAAAAATCAAGTGAATATGGTTAATGGTCAACCAAAAACCACCAAATATAGTGATAATGTTTCTCCTTTTAGTTGACAAAGGGGGGAATATATATGGTTGTTAGACTTGAAGTTTTGACAAAAAGAACATAAAAAAAAATATTCCAAATGGGCATCAAAAGAAAAATTGTCGATGGGAAACAAACAAATCACTAAATGGGAAACAAACAAATCACCAGATGGGAAATGATTGTCATTACATGGAAAACTTCAACAAACAATATGTCAAATGAGAATCAATAGTATGTAGATGGTAGACTTAAGCAAACAATTTCCATATGGGAATCAATAGTTTATAGATGGCAGACTTGGACAAACAAATTGATGATTGGGATGTTGATTGATACTATTTTGTGTCATTTTTTAGAGAAAAATTATGGAAATGTTTTTCACTGGGATGGTCATTCAATCAAGAAAAAGATAGCTAGATCCATATGCATTATAGCTTGGCATTTGATTGAGTTGTTGAGCATTTTCAAAGATGTGTCATACTAGTAGTTGATTCAATTCTTATGGTTCACTCTCATCATATTAGAGTTCACATCAATGAACAATTATAGACATTCTATCTCACATGATTACACAGTGGGATTTTCCATAGTTTTCAACATCTAGTTTTGGTGGTTTTTCAAGCAATTCTTCATTGAGGCTCGGCTCAAGAGTTTTGGCATGAAGACTTGGAGATGGTACCATTTTATGCACATGCTTTGTTGGTATTATTTTTTTGACTTATTATTGAGAGGGGAATGTTATCCTATGACACCCTATACAATCATGAAGTCCTACACCAGCTTTGTATATTTCACATTATGGGATATATTTTTTTATCCTAAGTGTGTTCTAGATCCTACTTTGCCTCATCATTGTCTTATCTCTTGATGAGGTGTCTATGTGAGATAAATTAATGTGGTTTCATTTATGTGATATATTTTTTTATCCTAAGTGTGTTCTAGATCCTACTTTGCCTCATCATTGTCTTATCTCTTGATGAGGTGTCTATGTGAGATAAATTAATGCGGTTTCATTTATGTATTATATATTTGTATATTAGAATGAATACAATACGTGAGATGGCTTGAGGCCTTTTTCGCCAATTTCTTGTCTTGATTTTTGTTCTATTTCTTATCAGTGGTAGCATGAATTCAAATCGATCTTACTAAAAAAATTGGAACCCTTAAGTTGATCAAGAAGATTTTCAATTCATGTGATCTGGTATCAATTATTAACAGTGATTTTGTTTAGGGATTTGTAATCAAATAGAGTCTTCATGTCACGTTCTTCTTCTGCACTAATACAATTGGGATCCAACAAGGTGAGGAGCTTGGTAAAATGTGCCCCTTTTGTATGATCTCATGAATTTGATGTTTTATTTCCTCATTATCTAGAAGATTTCATCTGTATATCAATCCATTAGGTAAAGGAGAAATAGGTATCAAGTCAATTGAATGTTTGACCTACAACTGCAGAGGCACCCACATGGGTAAAGAAAAGAAATCTATGTATTCCTCTACAATCTTGTCCACGCACTTCGTATTGACCTTCTAATCCCTTTTAGACCAAGCCATGAAGAGGAAAAAAAAATGGTCTGAGAGATTTTCTTTTGACACTACTTTTCTAAGATCAAGGAAATGAAGGTAGTTGGGACTACCTCTAACACCCTATAGAGTTGGCCTTCCAAAGTAACAATGAATTATGAGGACTAGACTCATAAACATATTGATGTTTCTTCATATATGGTTTTCCTAAAATAAAATCACAAACTTCAAGTAGGAAAACATCACACAGTACCTCATCTTTGAAGGGATTTATGCCATAGGACAAGTGGCATTGCTAGCTTATGTGGAGGTTTCATCCCTGGATCAACCAACCAATGGTGTATGGTTGTGGATGTGGTGTTGCTAGAAAATTCAGTCTCTTTATGACCTCAATTGAGATCATATTCTTTTGGATACTATTGTCAACAATGAAATGTCATGGAGTCCCCTTCACTCACATTTGTGAATGAAAGAGGCACTCCCCCTCCTCGGGCTCCTTTGAGTGTTATGCTTGGATCTTTATAGTTGCAATGCTAGCACTAGGTTTTGCATCAATGATCATCTTTCCCTTATACTGCTCCGAACAAGATTCAAATCTAGAGTATGATTCTTTTTCTTTCATCTCGACAAACAATGATTTTTCAAGCGACATTCATAAGTGTTGTGCCAGGGAATTTTGTGGAACTCACACCACTTTCCAGTGTTCTTCTTTGTCTTCCTATTACCATTATTTTCATGTATCTTGGATTGGTTATTTTAATGTTGTCTCTCCTTGCTATGTCCTTTGTTCTATGAGTTTGGGATACCTTTACCATGCTTCTATTGCAACTGATTTGCAAACCCAAACTCCCACTTATTCCTCTACTTAAATTTATGCTTGATTTTGACAACATATCATTAAGTAGGTCCTAGTGAGGATATGTCCAATAAATACATCTATGTTTGGATTTACCTATGTAGGCCACTATGGTACCTCAAAACTAGGTGTCATTCAGAGTGCTCGATACCCATCTTTCAGTGCAAGGTATGGAAGATATTGGTGTACTCCAGCACCATCTAGTCTCTCTCCTGATGCAAAGTTTTCCATCTTATGTACTGGTCATCGTAGTTACCAACCAGCTATAATTCCTCCTTGAGGGCACAATAAAGGTCTCCCAAGTGGGTTATTTCCTAAATTTTGTAGACTCGTCTCCATTATGTATCTCTCGTTAACTTTACCCTCAATATTTAACATGGGGAACGGATTTAAGGAACATGAGATTGATTTTTTTTATGTCAAAAAAAATTAAATAGAGTAATAACCTTCTAACATATTTAACCATTTCTCCAAATCATCCAAATCTATATGTCCTTCAAATAAATGAATAATAAATTTAATGTGTACCTTGAAGGGTGTTGCACCTCCAAAATGGATTCTTATTGAATAAGCCTCGGTTGTTGTTGATAGTTGTCAAAGGATATGGATGAAATTTTCCATCATCCAATTCCTTTCTCATGCAAGGGATTCCTTGAGAAAAAACTTGAAAGGATATATTGATCCATCATATCCCTTTTCTTCCACCATGGGAGGTTTCTTAGGCTAGTGAGAGCATTCTTCCCCAAGTGAAATTAGTTTGAGACCCAACTCTCTACACCCTGATCTCATTGGGGACATGCACTAAGAAACAACAAAGAGAAGATTAATCGGATACCATTGATCTTAATTGTATAGTGAATGAAATTAAAGGTAGTAATATGAATGGAAACACATGCACATAAATATTGTAGAGAGAACAGTAATATAGTGAAACCCAAATTCTATTAATGAACGAAATAGGAAAAGACTGTAAAATACAAATCAATACAAACTAGCTAGAATGGTAGAATTTAGGTGTCAACTATTCTAATTCACAAGAAGACATTACAAGAGGCCAAAATTGCCTTTTAACATATATTACTAAACCCTAAGAGGAAAAAAACCTAAATCTAGGACACAAAGCACCAAAAGGATTGCAGACTCTAAGGTGGCTATTTGATACATCAACTTCCTGGGGGTGAAAATTTTGCATACAATCTCTATTTGGGGAACATAGTAGCTAATTGGAAATATATAACTGAAAAGTACCATTCTTGGAAATCTTGGGTAAGGCATTTCCATCCCAAGCCCTTGAATGGCCAATAAACATTGTTTAAGGCCTCATAACAGCCTCAGAAGTTTAGGACCTAAAAAATTGTAGATAAAAAAACCTGCCAAGATGGAGAATTGTGTTAATTCAATGGAAGAGGTGGGTGGCCACTCATGTCCACCTAGATCAAATTTGGATATTGGGCCTTAGGATTTCCTCTCATTCCTCGGCACTGGTGAATTGTCGCCTATTGACACCAACGCCTTGATTCTAGGGGTTAGTCTTATGTACCCTGGTCCCATTTTCCTCATTGTTGGGTTACCTTGGACCAATTTGAGAGAAATCTCATCTCTCTCAGAATCGGTCGGATATCATGTGCTCAACTCCAACTCATCCTCACACCATTGAGATTCATACATATATTTCAGTGATCCTGCCCCAATTGTAGTTCCTTGGATTTGATTGGCTTGGATCTATCATTCTTAAATTTCTCGGTTTGACTTTCCCCTCTTGCTATCTCATTTATGAACTTCGAATCCCCTTTCATATTCAACAAGGATTATTTGGTTGTTTCATTTCCCACTCCCCCCCTCGGAGGAGGCATCAATTCCTATGTACTAAAATCAGTTGCAGTCATGATGTGTCTATGATGGACCTGGCCCTTTTATTCAATGCATGTGTATGTAGGATTGTTCCTCTCATTGTATTGTACTCTAGTGCCTCTTTTCCATCCTCATATTGTATTGTATTGAGACCATGTTTTGTCGCATTCACCTAGCCCATTTATTCCATGGCACACCATTGTATCATTGTTATGAGATATCTCAATGAGTAAGGGTATTCCCACCTCGTCCCTATTGAGATTTTGTACGCATATCACCTTTTGACTTGTTGTTGAAAAGTGGTTCTCCATGGACCTTCCATGGGTGGTCCTTCTTCCTTGGACACTTTTCTCCCTCCTTGGTCCTCTATGTACTTGGATAAAGAAATTGTGATGCATTTCAATCATATAATTTTCTCCTAACCTCACACAACAAGGAATAATATGTTATCACCAAAAAAATGTTCACTTGTGACATTTCCAACAATCTTACCAAATGATACCACTACTAGCATGTTTAGCTTCCATTTCACCCCATTGTTCACCAACATTTAACCTTTATAAGCTATTGATTCAAACGTATATTTTGACCAAAAAGAGGCATTGAAAATATTACCCCTAAAATTTATGCCACTTGCACAAATATTACCCCCAAAAGCTACATATCTCTGCCAAACAACCAATTTTGAATGTTTTTCAGCCCGAAATTGGCAAAAAGGGAAGGTAGCTATATTTGGACCATTATAAACCCTAATTGTTATTCTTATCCTTGATTTGGTCTTCTTCAACAACTATTTGAAGACTATGTCAAGGGGTTTTAACCATTATTTTTCCTATAAATGAAGCCTTGAGGTCACTCCATTCATCATCCATCCATTCATAGTAAGGTTATGCTACCACAATCACACCAAAAATCATGAGAACGTCATCCTCTTGATATGCATTTCTTATCTAGGTACCCTCCTCACACACTAAGGGGAGGATTATACATACACCAAGGAATCCAAGGACCCGTCCCAAGGAGGTGGATTTAGATCCCACAAGTCTTCATCAAGTTCTCTTCATAGGTGTATCTTTGGCATGTCTATTTGGTAGGGAGTTATTCTTTCATTCTTTATAATCTTGTGTTCATGTTATGGTGTTATTTCATGATTTGTCCCTTTATTCCATGAATAATGTGAATTTGAGAATGTTAGATATAGCTTAGAGTTAGAGTTTCTAAGTATTACATCCATTATTATCTTTGCTTGATTCACAACCATCATGTTAGTGTAGTTTGCTCGCCTTTGTCACAAATTACACACAATATTCTATAAATCCTAGGAGGAATCATCAACATCAAATTTTTTTGAGATAGATCTAAGGATCATTGCCTTAAGTTGGATTATAGGAAAAATAGTTGTTTACAAGATTTCAAGGCCAAGGGCCAGAAAATGTATTGTTATGGACTTATGCAACAGTGTATTATTTTCTGCCAACTAGACTATCCAATTGGATTTTTTTATTGGGCCTACAAATTTTTATTGTTCTTTATAACAATATGAAGACTCTGCATATTTTCTAAAAATAGT
>JASDQU010362597.1:0-11712 GCA_032191745.1 Picea mariana
AACCCCTTTGCACCAGTTGAATACTCAGGGCTCCATACACTCTAGTGAATACCTAAAATATCTCTGAAGATCCATAAGGGGAGCTTCACTCCCTTCCATGTGTTTGATGGTATAGAGGATGGACCAGAGAGGCAAGTCTCAGACATCCCTGATAATGACCTTGTTGCTATGTTTCTGGGTACCCGACACACAATGTTCATTAATGTCATGGTTCATAGGCTCACTGCCACCCCTAATACCTATGAGAGCCACTTGTGATCCATGGTAAGGTAGTTTTGTTAGGAAGTATATATACTCTATATCTATATTTAGTGTGCGAGCACCCACATGCAAATATTTCTCGTTCACATCCCACGTGTGAACTAAGTACTCAAGGAGTCTCAGTTGGTCCCTCATACCCTAGATATTGAATAATTTAAACAACCCACACTGTCGGAGGTCCATCACCATTCTTGGGTCATTCCCAACAAAGTAATATTCCTCCTCATGATCTCTTTCATGCCATTCCAACATTTTGACTGTGGAAGACCTGCCAAGGGACAATAAAAAGAGATTAGCATTATAATTTTCTTTCCTGAAGGATTTTTCTTGGTAGATTCATCTTTAAAAACTTTTATGCTGCAGTCGTCGTAGGCCTGTGCATTTTCACAGTGGGGCGTCATCGCAGACTAGCTATAGGGCCATCTACAATGATCCTATATCATTACAAGCCCTGATATAGGGTGCCTGAGACAACTTCTGTGCATGGGTACCCCCAGAAAATCAACCCAAAAGTATATCTTTAACCAATAAAAATCAAATTTTAATCCATGGAAAGATGAAGGAAATGAAGATTACCTTTTTTGTGGAGACAATCCGTCGAATGATCAGCCATGCACTCTGCAATCCACAGTTGAAAATTGAGGTAAAAAAGAGGGATTGGAGCAATGTTTGGGTGAAGTTACAAATGAAATAGTGAAGTATGGTTTTTTACCCATTTTATTGATTTTTTACTTTTTCATTTGTATATTATATTATTTTATATGCTTCATCTAAACCCTAAAGTCCTAACAACTTTACAAGTAGTTGAGTTTTGCAGATAAAAAGTCTAGGAGTGAAACATTGGAAAACGGATCTACTTTTTGGTTTGTTTTTATACATTTGTCGCATGTACAGATCCTTTTAGTGTTTTTCAGGAAAAACTCTGAGCTTAGTCTTTGTTCTTTCTCATTCTCATGAATCAATGAGAATGTAACTGGGTAAAATTTTATCACTTTTTCATACTAGTAAAGGTTATATGAAAAAGGAACCCCTTGGGGTTCCCTTTAAGCTCTTTTCAGACTCTCTAAACATGAAAAGATTGTCAAGCAACCTTGTTCTTTTCACGCTTGTAAAATTATTTGAAGAGAACATATGATGAGTGGTAGGTTATCACTTTTTCAGTCTCGTCAGATTAATTTACGAGAAAGGACCTTATGGATTTCTCTTTAAGTGTTTTTCAGATTCTCTAAAATTGAAAAATCCCTAAGTTTTCTTTCTTTGGACTCATTAACCAAACATCAAAAGGCCCATATGGGATCGAACCACTCCTTCTTAGGGTTCATTAAACATACTTCAAAAAATGAGATTACATCAACAAGCATATGTTATCCTCCTCAATCTTGTGTAAAAATAAAGAGGTACTTGCCATAAATGGTGGGGGAAAATTGGGAAGGAAATATGTCTTTGTATCCGTGTTAGTGGCAGTAATAATCACTCTTGAACATGACACCCCCTTTCAACATTGTATCCGGGTTGGGAAATCCATTTGTCTCTCGTTCGACCATCCTCATGTCCATATGTTGGGTCCTCCTTGAGTCAATGCTACCAATACCATTGTCGTGTCGTTCATATGTTCAAGAGAAGTCCAACCTAAAAAAGCCTTCTATCGATTTGGACATCTGCAGTTATAAATTTTCTACCATGTTGGCCTTCGTTGTGTCAATTTCAAATCACTTCATACTCTGATCTACTTCAAATATATTACATATTTCATTTCATTCATGGGGGATACATCAAGTCCCTCCTGTGACGAGTCTTTCCTGTCGACTTCAACTCATTATCTGAGAACAAGACTTAGAAATCATTCAATACCTTAGACTCTGCATGCCTCAATGGTAGGTTTCTTCGCTTTCAACAGTGGTTTCACATCATTCATCCCTGATTGGAAGATTCCATCGAGTGTTTTACTTCAACTGATTTATTCACATTTGTTGGATTGTACTGGGGTACCTTGTGAGTCATTGACATCAATTGTTATTTCTCTCGCACTTATTAACGGTTTTCATTAATCACCGGTAATCAAGTGGTTTATACCATGTTCGACTTCATCACCTGTAATCACATGGCTAGATTTGTACTTAGCGATGATGGAAATGAAGACCCTGGATCTTATCACTTTGGTGTAGGTTGCGACAGAGTATTCATGATTTGTATTGACACATATATCCACTTTCTGTGTCTCATGGCTATGTTCAAATTTGTGTCCTTTTAGAGAATATATCCACGGTGTATTCTTGGTGGCTATACAGATTCATAATGACATGGATCCATAGTGTATTTTTAGTGGCCACTCACTTAAAATTTTTGTAATATGAGTATGGGAATTCCTACCTCAGATGATGGTATATTATTATGCAGAGCTTTGATTGTTTGCAGGTTCCCGATCGATGTTCTCCTTGTTCAACACACACATTCTACAAAGTATTTCAGCTGTCACAAGTTCCAGCTTCATACTTTGGGGGGAATTCTATCACAAATTATTTTGGTAACCCTAGTGATCCAATTATAACATGTGTTCATGTTCCCATGAAAATATAAAAAGAGTCTTTCTCCATGAGGAAAGCGACTAGCTTTCTCTTCTTCAAAACCCTATTAAGGAAGGTCATCGCAACCTGCAAAATGCATGGGGTGCGACAATTCCTGATCATCACCCCTTTCTCTAGGGCTCGAATACGACATCTCGACAGGATGCACTATACCTAGGGTGCGATGATACCAAAATCTAAGAAAATGTCAAGTTTCATGAATGTTCTAGAAGGGGATCTTCTAGAAGATGAGGTGGCCTTCGAACAATTTGGATCTTACTCACTTTTCTGATTTGGTGGGATCATCCTAATATCCTTATCCATCTCTCTTTCACACTATATAAAGAGGGATATCTCATGGAAAATGCTAAGGTTGAATAGGATAATATTTGTATGGAGAGTTCTACTTCCTCTTGAGAGCTTTTCTTTAGTTCTAAAATCTACATGGTGGATCTTCTTCATTCAAGGAATTTGGAGAAAGTGTGTGTGTTGGAGGAAAGTGCCATCAAAAGGGGACCTTGCGACATCAAGGCTTTGGTTGTAATCTGCACTTTCAATTTAATATAATACAATGATATGTTTCTTTCCTATAAAACTAGTCTTGTTTTATTGTATGATTTCTTCATCACATACATAGGTTCTTGTTGAGTATATCGTGTTTCTTTCACTTTGGTTGGCTTGTGTTCCCTTGCATATTCAATATCACAGGAGCACCAGAGTGGAGCTAGGATGGAAAAGGAAAGAGGAAGCGACATTTAAAAGGTATGTTGTCTATCTCTTGTTAACTAGTAAAATCAATAGTTAGAGCTTAGGGAAAGTACCATATTTTGTTATGTTTTGTTCTAGTTTCTAGTGGGGGCTAGGGAGATCTGTTTATGTCCGCATTTAACGATTAATATGATAAAACCAAGCTTTACAATTCATAACTAGACATGAGAAGTTAAACCAGAGACATGATAAGTGGATAGAGTTTATGAAAAATTTCACTTTTGTTATTAAAAATATTTTTGGTAATGCTAACAAAGTTGTTGATGCATTGAGTAGGAGATGTACGATTCTACAGGAATTCTAGGTCAAGACCTTGGGGTTTGAACACCTTAAGGATATGTATTGTGATGATCCAGATTTTAAGGAAGCATATGAAGAATGTGAAAATCATGTGCTCTGAGACATAAGCCAATGGACAGAGTACATGATTCAAGATGGATTAATGTTTAAAGGTTTCCAATTGTGCATACCAAGGCTTGATGAGGGAAAATTCTGTTGAAGGAAAAAAACAGTGGAGGTGTAGCAGGACATTTCGGCCATGAAAAAAAAATTCCACAATTGAATAGTTCATACTTTTGGCCAATTATGAGAGAACAGGTGAAGAATTTTGTGAACAAATGTAATATTTTCTAGTATGCAAAAGGAAAGAAACATAACACTGGATTATATCATCCAGTACTTATTCTAGATATGCCTTTGGATGCAATAAGCATGGATTTTTTGTTGGGATTTCCAAGAACCTAAAGGGGTAGTGATTCCATCTTTTTTTTGGTTGATAGATTCTCAAAGATTGCACACTTTATCCCATTCTAAGAGAATAGTGATGCAACTCATGTTGCAGTTTTGTTTTTCAAGGAATTTTTGAGACTTCATGGATTTCCTAGGAGCGTTGTCTCAGACAGAGACACTAAATTTCTTGGTTATTTCTAGAAACAATTATGGAAGAATATGGGAACAAAACTATCTTTTAGTTCAACATATCACCCTCAGACAAATGGACAAAATGAGGTGGTAAATAGGAGTTTAGGAAAATTGTTGAGAATTTTGGTCAATGAACATCATAGACAGTGGGATCAAATTCTGTCACAAGCAAAGTTTGCATATAATAACTCACCAAACAAAAGTACAGGAAAAATACCATTCCAGATAGTCTATGGGATGATTCGAGGAGGGGTATCAGAGTTGAGAGACATGGAGTAGAGTGAATTCAGAAGTGTTAGAGCAGAAGACTTCATTGCAGAAATGTAGAATCTTCATAATCAGATCAGGGAGTTGTTGCAGAACAACAATGCAGAGTATAAACGAAAATTTGATCAACACAGAAGACAAATTCAATTTGAAGTGGGAGATCAAGTCTTAGCACACTTGAGGAAGGAAAGGTTCCCAAGAGGAACATATAAAAAGATGATGTTGAAGAAGATTTGACCATGTAATATCCTAAGAAAATTTGGTAACAATGCTTATGAGATAGAGCTTTCAGAAGACGTGGGAATGTCACCCATATTCAACATTTTACACCTGTATCCTTACAATGAATATGACACAGAGAGATCAGAATATCAAGAGAATATTTAGTGGGAGAAGTAGATGCCTATAGAAGAAAAACCACAGATGGAGAAAATCATTGATCAAAGGATTGGCAAGAAGACCAGGAGGAAGACCTATTTTGAATATTTGGTCAAGTGGAAGGGACACCCAATAGAAGATGTAAGTTGGTAAGTGAAGCTAATTTACAGAAGAATGGAATATCAATGCATGAGATAATGGACAGGAGTCCCTGATTTTTCTTCCCAGAGGAGTATTATGCAGGAGCATCGTCAACCAAAGCCAGATGGGATGACAACACAATGCCTAGCATTCCTTTTGAGTAAACTTTTAAATTTTGAAAGATGGTGTATCTCAGATAACTTCTGAGTAAAAGATGAATCAAATAATTCAATGGGAGGAGGTTGAATGATCATGTCAAAAAAATAAGAGATCAGATCGTCCTTTAGTTATTTGATTTTGGCATGGATCTAAATATTCACTTTAAATTGTCTGTCATAGACGTTTATGTAATAGGAATTAAGTAGATGTAGAATTTAATTTCGATCAGGTAGGTAGTTGGAGGAAACTTGAGAGGACCTCTTGTATAAGTAGATGCATTATATACCTAAATAAGGTTAGATGCAAAGTAGGACGTAGTTGTTACTGAATGTATGTTGTTTTCAGGATGTAGCCATTTTACATTAGAAGGAATATAATAGAGATATATTGACTCAAATGCATGGTGTTGGTATTTTTTATAGTTTCTTGTTATTTTTTGTCATTATGAATGAATGATTTATGTTGTTGACCATATGATACTGTGAATTATTGGGATAAGTTTCAAAATTGTTTCTCTTCATTGAGTTCATGCAAGGTGTGCATATAGTCCACAAGGAGTGCATTGACGGAGTTTGTTTCAACTCAAAACTCATAATATCAGAAGATATAGCGTGAAACTTCCATTGCAATGAGTGCAAAGGGACTACTGCAAGGTGTGCACAATTACCCACAAGAAGTTAAGTCTTGCATAGGAATCTATTGCAAGAAGTGCACATATTGGAAGTTCGACTAAGTGTTGGAGTAAATCCCTCTCATGAGTCAAAGGGTCCGAGAGATAAATCGGCTAAGATTCATCTAGGAGGGAGTGGGATCATTCCAGATCGTTGGATATGGGTAAAGCACATGAGTTTTAAGTCCCTGCATGCACATATGAGTGAGGATTCATCTAAGTCCCTAAGAGGTTAGGGACCATCCATCATCCAAAGGGACAGGTGGTGCAAGATCCACAACTCCAAAACAAAATCGCTTCGGAAGTTTTGGGGTCAAGGAGAAGGAACAATCGTCGAATAGGCAAAGAGTCAAAATAAATCCAAGTCATTGATTTGCGAGAGATACATGTCAAAGGATCATGAAAACCAGGTGAAAGTGCTCAAGGAGAAAGTGAGCATGGATAAATTGAGACGTTCGAAGGATGAAGTCTTGAAGTGGACTAGAGCCATTGATTTGAGGTGGACGCGTGACACATAATCATGAACTTCAGGTATAGAATAATCTGGGGGAAAGTGAAGGTCTAAAGTGATGAACTCCCAAAGTGGGTCTTGACTGTTGATTAAGAAGGGAGTCGGAGAATGTTGATCTAGTCTTGTTTAAAAGCATTGAAGTCGCGAAGCGCTAGGAGGTTAAGCCCAAGGTCACAACTAAGGAAGGATATAGCACCTTTCAGTGTGTGATTTGTAATAGGGAGCTAAGGGAGAAGGACCTGCAAATGACTATCGATATGAGAATGGAAAAATCGATGGTCAGGAATCATTGCGGGGAGAGGAAGAAAAGTTAGTTGACGTGCTAGTTCACAGCCTGCTATTTTCCAACATCATTGATCTCATCAGGACAAGGGATCAAAAACCATTATTTAAAGGAGATAAGAATGATAAATTTTCAAATTGTAGGGACAGAGCTCTCCAATAAAGAGTGAGAAAGTTGGCAGCCCAGAATTTCTGTGAACTGTCGATCGACTCGAAAGTCGGCCATGATCAGATCATGACCGTGAAAACCCTGAGGGTGATAACATGGCCTATGCTTGATTGAGGTTGAGACCAGCAAGGTCCCAAGGATTTGATCCATCTCAGGAATATTTATCGATCCTTGACCCATAGGTTGAGCAGCCCTGAGGCAGAGTAGGGGTGGTCTACGAAAGACCTGTGAATGGGGCCAATGTTTAAATTTTTTCAAATTGTTTCTGTATGCACTAAAATTTGACATGGATAGACTATTCGCATGCCTTAACAATATGGGAGGGTTTATGGACTCAAATTTGACTCACACACCCACTTTATTCCATCATCAATTCATCATGTAAACCATAAACCCTAATTTTCTTTCAAAGTACACAAATTGGTTGACACAATTTTTAATTTTTCATCTGTATTTCTTCATTTTTCTTTTAGGTTCTACATTAATGTGTATACAATGTATCTGTGTCATATTTGTGATGAAAAATCCCTCTTTTTCATTGATTTCTTAATTAACACCATAAAAATAGTCCCTTGCAGTACTAGATCCAGGGACGTGTGTACTATCAAACAAATTTTACAAGGAACAATGAATGGAAATTTTTCTAGGAGTAGACACGAGTAATGGTGACCTTTGAATGGGGCCAAGGTTGAAATTTTCTCAAACTATTTCTGTATGCACTCAAATTTGACACAGATAGACTATTCGGATGCCTTAATAATATGGGAGGGTTTCTGAACTCAAATTTGACTCACACACCCACTTTATTCCATCATCAATTCATCATGTAAACCATAAACCCTAATTTTCTTTCAAAGTACACAAATTGGTTTACACAAGTTTTAAGTTTGCATCAGTATTTCTTCATTTTTCTTCGAGGTTCTACATTAATGTATACAATGTATCTATGTCATAGTTGTGATGAAAAATCCCTATTTTTCATTGATTGGTTAATCAACACCATACAAATACTCCCTTGCAGTACTATATGTGAGGATGTGTGTACCGTCGAATGAATTTTACAAGGAACAAGGAACGAAAATTGTACTAGGACTAGACACGGGTAATAATGACTAGTGAATGGGGCCAACATTGAAATTTTTTAAAATTGTCTCTGTATGCACTAAAATTTTACATGAATAGACTATTTTCATCCTTTAATGATATGGGAGGGTTTATGGACTCAAATTTGACTCAAACGCCCACTTTCTTCCATCATAAATTCATCATGTAAACCATAAACCCTAATTTTTGTTCAAAGTACACAAATTGGTTGATGCAAGTTTTAAGTTTTCATCAGTAATTCTTTATTTTTATTTCAGGCTCTACACTAATGTATATAAAATGTATCTATGTCGTAGTTGTGATGAAAAATCCCTCTTTTTTGTTGATTTCTTAATAAACACCATAAAAATACTCCCTTTTAGTACTAGATGCAGGGATGTGTGTACTATCGAATGAATTTTACAAGGAACAAGGAACATAAATTGTACTAGGACTAGATATGGGAAACAGTGACATGTGAATGGGGTCAACATTGAAATTTTTTCAAACTGTTTATGTATGCATTGAAATTTGACATGGATAGACTATTCACATGCCTTAATGATATGGGAGGGTTTTTAAACTCAATTTTGACTCACACACCCACTTTCTTCCATCAAATTCATCATGTAAACCATAAACCCTAATTTTCTTTGAAAGTACAGAAATTGGTTGACACAATTGTTAAGTTTTCATCAGTCTTTATTCATTTTTATTTCAGGTTCCACATTAGTGTATATACAATGTATCTGTGTCATAGTTGTGATGAAAAATCCTTCTTTTTTGTTTATTTCTTAATCAACACCATAAAAATACTCCCTTGCAGTACTAGATACGAGGACATGTGTACTGTCGAACAGATTTTACAAGGAACAAGGAATGGAAATTGTACGTGGACTAGACATGGGCAACAATGAGTTATGAATGGGGCCAAAGTTGAATGTTTTTCAAATTGTTTCTGTATGCACTAAAATTTTACATGGGTAGACTATTCACATGCCTTGACAATATGGGAGCATTTCTGGACTTAAATTTGACTCACAAACCCATTTTCTTCCATCATCAATTCATCATGTAAACCATAAACCCTAATTTTCTTTCAAAGTACACAAATTGGTTGATGCAATTTTTAAGTTTTCATCAGTCTTTCTTCATTTTTCTTTTTGTTTCTACATTAATGTATATACAATGTATATGTGTTGTAGTTGTGATGAAAAATCCCACTTTTTCGTTCATTACTTAATCGACACCATACAAATACTCCCTTTGAGTACTAAATGTGGGGACGTGTGTACTGTCGAAAGAATTTTACAAGGAACAAGGAACGAATATTGTACTGGGACTAGACATGGGCAACAGTGACAGGTGAATGGGGCCAACCTTGAAATTTTTTCAAACTATTTATGTATGCACTGAAATTTGACATGGATAGACTATTTGCATGCCTTAACGATATGGGAGGGTTTCCGGACTCAAATTTGACTCACACACCCACTTTATTCCATCATAAATTCATCATGTAAACCATAAACCTTAATTTTCTCTCAAAGTACACAAATTGGTTGACACAAGTTTTAAGTTTTCATCAGTGTTTCTTCATTTTTCTTTTAGGTTCTACATTAATGTATATACAATGTATTTGTGTCATAGTTGTGATGAAAATTCCCTCTTTTTCATTCATTTTGCTTAATCAAGACCATAAAAATACTCCCTTTCAGTACTAAATGCGGAGACGTGGGTACTGTCAAATGAATTTTACAAGGAACAAGGAATGAAAATTGTACTAGGACTAGACATGGGAAACAATGACAAATGAATGGGGCCAACGTTGAAATTTTTTCAAACTATTTCTGTATGCACTAAAATTTGACATGGATAGACTATTCACATGCGTTAACGATATGGGAGGGTTTTTGGAGTCAAATTTGACTCACACACCCACTTTATTCCATCATCAATTCATCATGTAAACCATAAATCCTAATTTTATTTGAAAGTACACAAATTGGTTGACACAAGTTTTAAGTTTTCATCAGTATTTATTCATTTTTCTTTCAGGTTCTACATTAGTGTATATACAATGTATTTGTGTCATAGTTGTGATGAAAAATCCCTCTTTTTCATTAATTTCTTAATCAACACCATAAAAATAATCGCTTGCAGTACTAGATGCCGGGACGTGTGTACTGTCGAATGAATTTTACAAGGAACAAGGAATGGAAATTGTACTAGGACTAGACATGGGCAACAATGACCTGTGAATGGGGCCAATGTTGATTTTTTTGCAAAAGTTTTTTGTATGCACTGAAATTTTACATGAATAGACTATTCTCATGCCTTAATGATATGGGGAGGGTTTCTAGACTCAAATTTGACTCACACACCCACTTTATTCCATAATCAATTCATCATGTAAACCATAAAACCTAATTTTATTTCAAAGTACACAATTGGTTGACGCAAGTTTAAAGTTTTCATCAGTCTTTCTTCATTTTTCTTTCAGGTTCTACATTAATGTATATACAATGTATTTGTGTCATAATTGTTATGAAAAAACCCTATTTTTCGTTGATTTCTTAATCAAAACTATAAAACTACTCCCTTGCAGTACTAGATGTGTGGAAGTGTGTACTGTCGAACTCATTTTACAAGGAAAAAGAAACAAAATTTGTACTAGGACTAGACACGGGCTACAATGACCTGTGAATGGGGCCAAGATTGAAATTTTTTTGAACTATTTTTGTATGCACTGAAATTTGACATGGATATACTATTCACATGACTTAACGATATGGGAGGGTTTATTGACTCAAATTTGACTCACACACCCACTTTATTCCATCATAAATTCATCATGTAAACCATAAACCCTAATTTTCTTTCAAAGTAGACAAATTGGTTGATTCAAGATTTAAGTTTTCATGAATCTTTCTTCATTTTTCTTTCAGGTTCTACATTAATTCATATATAATGTATATGTTTCATAGTTGTGATGAAAAATCCCTCTTCTTTTTTTATTTCTTAATCAACACCATAAAAATACTAGACACGGGCAATAGTGACATGTGAATGGGGCCAACGTTGAAATTTTTTCAAACTGTTTCTATATGCATTGAAATTTGACATGGATAGAATATTCGCATGAATTAAGAATATCAGAGGGTTTTTGGACTCATATTTGACTCACACATCCACTTTCTTCCATCATCATATCATTATGTAAACAATAAACACTATTTTTCATATGTTCTAGTAGTTATGTTAATGATTCCTAACTTCATATTTGTATTTGACTCAAGGTACAACTAGCTTGAAAATTATCAAATTTTAATTTCATGTTGATAAACCAAATATGAAATGAATCCAAGCATCCTTTGATATCGTCGCAAGAGATATGAATGTAAATAATCTTGCAACGAATTAGCTATACTATTGATGATAAAAGTTCATCGATAGTATAGCTAATTTGTTGCAAGAATGTGTCTTTGAATGGTGTTACATGGTTTGCAAGGAGTGTAGGACTTATATGGTTCAATGT
>JASDQU010362598.1:0-11712 GCA_032191745.1 Picea mariana
TCAAACCATTGGCATCAATGACAACATGATCCAACAATCAGTGGACTACCTAAGGACTATCATAAAAGGATTGAGTTTGATGAGCCAAAGACCCTAGAAGACACTATCCGAAAGGCCAGATATTGTCATGAATAGCTTGGGCAATGGACAGAACCTCGCAAAGGATGGAAGCAGAAGAATAGTTCAGGATTCCAGAAAAAGGGATTTAAATCCCCAATATTTAAAAACTATAAAAAGAACTCAAGGATGAGCTTCCCATCCCAAAGTGTACACCAGCAGAATTTCCCCTCCGAGGGCAGAAATAAACCTTCTGGATCTACCCCAGGAAATATCGATAACTCAAAGAGAGAACCCTTGAAATGTTGGGGTTGTGGAAAATAAAATCTACTGAGGGATTGCCTGCACCGACAACAGAATAGCCAGAGAATTTACAACATTCAATAAGCTGCCACCGTCAATGATGTGGCTAGGAGTATGCCAAAAATTTATGCAGTCGTGGATAATAAACAAGATGACCACCAAGCTTCAGTGGTGGAGATGGAAGGTATGATCACCAACCATCTAGTGTCTATTCTAATTGACCCTGGTTCAAATTTGAGATATATAGCTCCTAAGGTTGTTGATAAGTGTAAATTACAGCCACATAAATACTCCAAGCCATGGTTGGTATAGTTGGCCACCGACACCAAAAGAAAAGTAATGGAAGTCATACCATCTTGCCGATTCACTATGGGTGAATTCCCCACCCAAGCAACCCTTAACGTACTACCCCTAGGATCGTATGACTTGTTGATTGTCAACAAATCGCTTGACATCTGCTCGCATGCCTAGCCAAAAATATGATTCGCTCAGCTTTGCGAATGTTTTGTCATGGCCAAAATGCCCTACCAAGACTCCGCTGTGCTTCTCCTTCACCAAGTTCTCCCTCATGGAGAAAATTGGAATACACAGTTGATTGCCTCTGAACAACAATCCCTCCTAGATCATGTAGTCTATCCATGGGATTCTGTCTCTGAGAACTGGATTCTCAACTGCTTCATATGCTTCCCCGAAATCTGCATCTCTGGCATACATGTCCCTGAGATTTTCAAAACCCAATGTTTTGACTCAGAACTCTTGCAGCAACAAACATTTCCTGCTCAAAGCATCAGCCACTTTGTTAGCAGTTCCTGAAATGTGTTTGATTACAAATGTAAAATTCTTCATATACTCTACCCATTTTGCATGTTTCTGATTCAACTTCTCCTGTTGACTCACAAACTACAATGCATGATTATCGCTGTAAAGTACAAATTCTTTCGAGATCAAATAATGCCTCCACTTTTTCAATGCCTGTATGATGGCATAAAATTCCTTATCATACGTGGAGTATTTCAGCTTTGCTTCATCCATCTTCTCACTGAAATAGGCAACTGGTCTGTCCTCCTGGCTTAAGACCACTCCTATGGCATATCCGCTTGCATCACACTTCACCTGAAATGTCTTCTTGAAGTCCGGAAACACCAACACTGGTTGTTTCGTTATCTTTCACTTCAACAGATTGAAGCTTTTCTCTACCTCTTCAGTCCAATGAAAAGACTTATGTCACTTATTCACCGTGTCCATCATTGCTGCGCTAATTCCACTGAAATTCCTGATGAAATTTTGGTAGAAACTAGCCAAACCATGGAAACTTCTCACCTTGAAAACATTTCTCGGTGATGGCCAACTCTTGATCACTTCCACCTTACTCGGATCCATTTTCAACTCATTTTCCGATATGACAAAACCCAAGTAAATGAGCTCTGTCTTCATGAATGAGGACTTCTTCATATTAATCAACAGCTTCTCCTGTTGTAGTTTTCTCATCACAATGTCGAAATGTTTCAAATGTTCATCCTTTGTCTTACTGAAGATTAGTATATCATCCAGATATACGACTACAAATTTCCCAATGAATTCCCTCAGGACTTCATTCATTAATCTCATGAATGTACTCGGCGCGTTTGTTAAACCAAATGGCATGACCAGCCATTCGTACAAACCTTCGTTTGTATTGAATTCCATCTTCCATTCATCTCCTTCCCTCATGCGAATTTGATGATATCCCCTCTTCAGGTCAATCTTTGAAAAATAATTTTTCCCACTCAGGCAATCCATCATATCATCCATTCTCGGCAGTGGAAATCTGTATCTGATGGTAATTTTGTTGATCGCCCTTGAGTCGGTGCACATTCTCCATCCTCCATCTTTCTTTGGACTAAGCACTATTGGAACAATGCATGGACTCAGGCTTTCCCTGACCAATCCTTTGTCCAATAACTCCTGGACCTGTTTCTTGACTTCCTCATTTTCCTGCGGTGTTAACCTGTATGCGGCTTTGTTTGGCAAACTGGTTCCTGGTATGAGATCAATGTGATGACTCACACTCCTCATCGGTGGCAACGAACGAGGTAATTCATCCATGATGATGTCAACGAACTCTCCCAGTAGTTCCTGAATCTCGTCTGGTAAATCATCCACTCTTGTGCTAGTCAGAATAATCCTCGGCTTTCTGACCACAAAGAATTGTGGATCTTCTTTCTTCTCCATCTCTGTAAGAAGCTCCTTCCCACTCATGAGAAGTATTGTTTTGCTTACTTCTGGTTTCATTTATTTATCCTTTATCAGAAGCAACCTGTGTGTCCTCCCATCCTTCTCTAAAGTATATGTGTTCATCCTCCCATCATGAACCACATTTTTGTCATATTGCCATGGTCTACCCAGCAATAAATGACATACATCCATGGGAATGACATTACATAATACCTTATCATTATATCCCCCTATCTTGAATTCAACTAAACACTGTTTAGTGACACTCACCTGATGTCCCTTCTGTAGCCACGAGACTTTATATGGACTCGAGTGATCAGTTGTCTCCAGTTCCAACTTCTCTACCATCTCGGTCGAAACGAGATTATCTGTGCTACCACTGTCAATAATAACCTTGCATACCCAGTCCTTGGTTTTGCAACTTTTCCTAAATAGTCTGGTCCTTTGTGTTGAGTCCTCCACCTCCTTCCCAGGTGTTAAGAGAACTTTACGCATCATTAGCGACCTTCCGTCTTCTGTGTCTTCATTCTCAACATCACGCCTCTGTGCTTCAGCGATGTGAGCTTCTCCACTATCCTTTTTCTTGTTTGGACATTCAAATGACTTGTGCCCATCCTTTCCACACATGAAGCATGTGATTACTCCACCTCGGCCTCTTCCCCTACCTCTGGTACGAGGAAAAGTATTTGCGTTAGCATAATCTCCTCTCTGCTCATTATGTTGTCTCCTCTGCTCAGCATATTGCTATCCTCGCTGTGAGGTTCCGCCTCTTTCAACTTTACCCTGAGGTTTCTTCCATTCCTCCTTGGGCTTTTGATATTTCTCTTGGGCAACTGCCTTGCCTCTGAGCTGACTTCTGCCTCGCCCTCTCTATCCTTGATTACAGCTCAGCTTCTCCTCGACTTTCAGAGCCATCTCATAAGCATCCTCCACCGTTCTGATGGTTGTCATGCTTAATTCATCCTGAATGTCGTATCTTAGGCCATTCAGGTATCTGGCAACCTTCTCATCGTCACTCTCCCGATGACCTACTCTGATGTTCAGTAGGTAGAATTCCTCAGTGTATTCTTTCATTGTCATCAGTTTCTGTCTCAGGTTCTGCATTCTCCTGAACAGTGTGATTTGATAATCCCTTGGGATGAATTTTTCCTTCATCTTCACAATCATTCGATCCCAGCTTTTGATCTTTTTTTTTCCTTTGCAGCGTCTATCTGCTTGTAGCTCGTCCCACCATAATTCCGTGTGTCCTTTCAATTAGGTGACAGCATGTCTAACCTTTTTATCCTCTTCGATATCCTCATAATCGAAGTAGGTATCAAGAGCTCAAATCCAATCCAATAGCTCCTTTGCATCCAAGCTTACCTCATAAGCTGGAATATCCATTTTTGTCTTTGAACTCATCCTGGCGATAGCTTTAATAAGTCGCTCATTAGTAGCATCTTCGGTTACAACTTCTCCTGGTTGTTCAGCTTCAGCTTCGCCTTCAGAGTCGCTCAGATCTCCAGTATTGGCTATGCGTCTCTGCGCTGCCTCCATATCTTCTAATCTCGCTCGGAGATCACGTATCTGCCTTTCCATCTCTGGATTCCCTGTCGGCTTGCCTCTTCTTCTCACCTCCCTGTCTTCTGGGTCGGGTGATTGTCTCTCCCTTTTGGGCGGCATGGCGAATTCTCTCTTTCTCTGATATAGAAAACAAAGAGTCAATCCCTCTTTGATACCACTCTGATGGCAGTCGACCAAACTCCTCATAGCACGACCGCTCTCCTTAGGACCTTCTTTCCTTTTGGCCCAAAGAACTTCAACGGTTCTTCTATTTCCCAATCAGGAAATCTACACCCCACAGGTTCTCTTCGGCTTTATCCTCCCTTCTTTACTTTCAGAGGATCGTAACTTCGCAGCTTCGCGAGTTCACTGTTGGTTTCAAGGCTCTCGAATCCTCGAGACCTGGTGTGTCAGTCAACACTGACTTTCACCCGCCTTGTCGGGACTTCTGTCCGTATTGCGATCTTGCCACTCGTGGCACCAAGCACTCGGTTTTCCAAACCCCGACAAGACGCCGAAAGGCTGAGACTCGCGATCTTTCTCCCTTGCGACTTCGCCACTTGCGAGATCAAATGACTCCTACCTCGACTTCCGAGGCCCGAGACACCAAACCTCCGATGTTTTACACCACCTGTCTTCCACTATATTCTATGGCCCACACTTCTTACGTAGCTATCGGAATATCGCATCTCGCTCTATCGCGACTTCTGTTGCGTAGATTTGGAGTCTCGCCTCACGAACTCCTGATATGTCGATCCACGAGTAGAACCACGCTCCTTGTGATCCCGATCGACGGCTTCCGCCCTCCTAAGCTTCGAACCTTTACCACACCTACACTGTAGCCTCCTTGCACCTTGCAAGATCCAACATTCCACGGATCTTCGCGAAATCTCCTCGGAGAACTTCGTCCGTCTGTTTCTTCCTTACACAATCCACGAAACGATGAGTCGTTCTTCCACAGAACTTGTCACCTTGTGTGCAAATCTGCAGCGTTCCTTACAACCTCCAAGGCACAATTTTCTCACTTGTCCTTCAACGGACTTGAAGGCCTATCCTTTCCTGAGCTTCAAACCCTTGAGTGTTCCTGCGAAATGAATCAAGTACTTCCTCCACAAAGACTTGTTCACACTCTCACCAAACCTGCAACACTCCTGCAAGCTTTCAATAGCTGCTTCCCTGCACGTACCCTTCGACGAATTCGAAGGCTTACCCCTTCCTAAAATTTTCCAAGACTTCAATCTTCTTGGAAACCTCTTACATGCACTCCTTGCGGAAAATTTTCAACAACTTCTAAGTGTTGAAGTCTTCTGACTCTGCGCACTCCTGCAGTAGCATCCCTTCAATACTTTGCTCAGAATCGCAACTCTGAGACTTCGTTTGGCTTGCGCACTCCTTGCACAGCACTGTGCCTATCTGCACTCTCGAGGAAAAGAGAACAAAATTTATCTCTAAGTGAACCCTTCTGTCAAGGCACTCCTTGCGGACAATTCAACTGCACTCCTTGCAGGAATCCTTTGGCTCACTTAGAGAAACAATTGAAACTCATTCACTCACCCTCTCAGACTTCAATTCAATCATGAAATCACATACACAGCATATAAAAGCAAATGTATGACAGGAAGCAAATATTCACAAGCATAACAATATCAACACAGAGAATAGACACATAACCATGGATTTGAATCAAAGTTTCTTCTATTAATTCAATATCTGTGCATGGATGTTCTCTACACAGTTCTCTGCTTGCTCTTCTCTTCTTGCTCCTGCTCTCGATTTTCAAAATAATGTTACAATGTACAAAGGAGGGTGTCTATATCCGTTTTCCCTCTCAAACTCTAAACTATCAAATCTAAACTTAAATATTCTATCTACCAGCATTAACTATTTTAAATGCCTCATCTACCTAAGGACGAGAGCTATCTGCTCAAAGTCCATTACAATATACAAGTGCGCCGTCTCTTAAATGTGCCATTTAAGATCACGCAACAAACCCAAAGTATTTTCAAAATATGTGCTGGCTTATCCAGCTGTCTTCCACTCCACGCTGGCTCGCTTGATGTGTTGGCGATGCTCCTGCATCAGAAAACCGAATTTACGATGTCCTTGTCACAACATCACAACATACCACTATTGTTTATCGATTCAGATAAGGAAAAAATCCTATCAAATGGGACTGACCAGAAATTTCCAATCCAATGCCTGGTTCTATTTTCACTCTATTGTTTTGACATCATTAACAGCCCTATATTGGGAGTTTATTGTCTTTTCTTCTATGTAGATTTGAATACTTGATAACTAGTGTTACTTTCCTTCATTTTTTTCGTTTGGCTTTGGTAATAATTTACATCATTTTATATGCGAGTTGGTTCTTAGTTTTATTTTTTAATATATTTCATTGCTTTGAGTTTGACACCTTCTATATTCAGAAAAATATAGATTAAAATTACTGCTTAGAGACTATAACAAAGCTCCTTGTGGCCACTTGAATTTCAACGCTTTAAATTCGAGACTATAGCAAATCTCTTTCATATTCCTTTTTGCCACAATTGAATTTAAAGGGTAGAATTTGATTTTTGACAAAGATGAAGTTTTATGCATCAATTTGTTTTTCTAGAAGTTAGGCTTCAATGCATCATTATTTAACCAATTCACTACTCTGAAATTCATAGAAGTTAGGTTTCACTGCATCATTATTTAACCAATTCACTACTATGACATTCATACAGTTGAAGTTTGGTTTTAAATATTGCTAGGTGAAGCCATGTCTCTATACCCTACTTTTATCTGAATATGGTAGAAACATACTTGAAGGGTTGTTATGTTAGTCTTAGTGAAAACCCTGTTATCAACCTTCATATTTTCTGGGATGTAGTTAGTAGGTCCACTAAATATATAAGCTAAAGTGTTGTTCATGGAAGGATTGGTAGAAATATTGCATTATGTTATCTCGATACATCCTCAGAAGGACCGATTATAATGAATTTCTTGGAGGTCAGCTTCATTTATAGGTGTTCTTTGATTGATAGGAATCAAATCATATTTTCTAGCATGAATGTTTTGTCCCAGTCACTAATTTTATTATAGACCTTAACAACACTCTATGTCAATAAATAAAGCTTATAAAATAAGCTTGGAAAATAAGCTTATTTAAAATGTATTCATCAACCAAATGGAGGAATGAAATAAAAAAATAAAACATTCCTCTGTAACATCTTTCCTACCAGTAGTTCTAAAATGCAACCAAACCACAAACTGCTAGAAGACTCTGACTATCATTGGCCTTTGAAAGTCCAGCAGTGGCACCCGACGTCAATCCAAAAAATTGGATCATTTCACCACAAACCTACAATATAGGCAATTGCTTCCTGCATCCACAAACATGAATTTAATGAAAATTTACATCATCATTGTCTCCATCTGCCTGAGATTCGAACATGCTACCAAATCCTTGCGATTTGTAAGGGAAGAGTGTTTTTGCTCGAAAGGGGGAAGGATTGTGATCTGTTAGGGTGGAGTACTTTTGCTTGAAAGGAGGGAAGATGTATGGATATTTAATACTTATTATTACAATCCAATCCAAGTCGTTGTTTCAAAATCTTTGAATATATTTTTCATTTTATTTCAATAGCTTAGAAAATATGTTGTTGCTAGAACTTGTCCAATTTCCACCCACTCTTGTTTGTTTATGCATATATTTGGCATTTTCGTTAGGCTTATTGGTGTTTTGTCCTTATATTCGTCGAAGTGATCCTTGTTTCATCCTATTTAAAAGGACAAAATCTGAAAACTTCTTGAAAGATCACGACTTTTCAAAGGTATTAATTTCTTTAGTGAACAACCATTCTAGTTGTAGTTATTGTTGTTACCTATTTTCTCTGTTACAAGTCGTGGCACGGTGAGGTGAGATACATTAACTTCTATGGATGTGCAATTAGGTGAGATACATTCTATATAAATAAATCAATCTTCCATATTTCTATGATAACAGTATCGAGAGTATTTAGTAATGCATATGGTAGTAGGGGATTTTGTGAGGGTTGAAAACTCAAATACCAACAAAACCCCAAAAAGCCAATTGATTCAAAAATATACCATTATGCCACACAATTTTGTAATAATACCTTGTATATATTAGCGTGCATTACATGAACAAAAATATTTCCTTTTGTTCTAAAATTTTTAATAATCAAAACATTACAAGGTAAATCCAACTTTACAATATTGGTAAACACAAAAGATTTTAAATTTTATATCAAAATAACTATTTGTTTTTGTATAACATTGACAAAATTTAATAATCATAACCTAAATTACTATAAAGTCCAGGAAAATTCAACTCTGTATAATAATATAAAAATTTAATAGCTGTGAGAACACAAGCTAGAGAGAGAAGTTTCCATTCAAACTTTCCAATGAAACTTCATATCAAACTGTTGATATGATTATTTGACCTTTGTGTGTTCTTAATTTTTCATTCTCTTACTGTTTGTCATGTTGGAGAGTGAATTCTAGAAAGCTTTCATAGTAAGGTCCTCTATTTTTGAATATATATTAAGCACTACCTTGTTTTCTCTTTTTCCCTGGTGGAGTGTGAATTCTTGAAGGCTATTGTTGTAAGTTCCTCATTTTTTTTAATACACACCACCTTCCTTCATTTACATCTGACTGGAGTAGAAATAGAGGATGCATACCTGCAGAGTCCCTTCCAGTGGCAGCCAACATCAACACTAAGCTCTGATCAAGTTATGGTTTTATTTGATCATGGATTGAACAATTAGATTTAATATAATTGCATTTTTAAAATTTTTCAGAATATACATATTGTTTCATCCTCAATTGATGTTGGGAGTGTAGAGAAATTAATCAGTATCAACGGATAAATTAATGAAATTAATGGTGGATGCACAATTGATGAATTGATGGTATTAACAATGAATTCATCTTGCACTTCCTCTCTGCCTCTACAAGTAGGTAGTGCACATTCTCGTGGTTTCCTCCCTTCTTGCAAACCAGCTAGGACATAGACATACTTCTGAGTTAAATAGTACCTATAGTAAGAATGGTTGACGTTACACCTATCATATCTATTTCAGAGTTTTAAATCAAAGTCTAAACTTAACTACACATACATTCTTTTGGTTTGCTTAAACGTGGAGTTAGGTCGTAGCGATGGATTGAAATCTCTATCATTTGAATTGGCAGCCACTATACCTCCACCGACCTTCGATTTGGACCAATTGAATGCCCTCTTTTCTTTAAAGGGTTTCTCACAAAGATTTATTGGCCATAAAATCTAAAAACAATAGGCCCAATAGCTTATTATCCATACTACATATGATGGAATCTATGAATCCATGGTAGAAGTGAGAATTTGGCTTTAAATACACTACTCAATTTCAAGGAGAACTGCAAACATGGGAAAAATTCAACTGTAAACTAAGTGCATTGATTACTCTGTGCTAACAGTGTTAGGTTGCTTTGCTAATAGCAGGAATGTGGACTTTAGGTTGCTTTTCTAATGGCAGGAATGTAGAATGGGGAGAAAGAAGCTTTAAAATATTGGACATGGTTTCTAAACAAGACAAGAATATTTTTCATTTTCTTTGTTTGAATCCAAGAATATATTTTAATTTTTTTAGAATTTGTGTGATTTTGGGGTTTGTTTGAGTTTGTTTTTAATGATATGAATGGAGGACTTGTAAATTCATGTTGACCAACGTTGTTTTGACTTTCTCAATTTAAAAAAGAATATACAATGAGATACACACTTTGCTATATGTGCAACACATTTCCATGGGAAAAAACATGGCCTTTTTATATGCAAATTTGAGAAATAGAGAATGAAGGTTTTGAGGAATTTTTTTTAGGAACAAAGCCATTTCACATAGGGATTTACATTGTTTTGTATGGATGCTTAAGAGAATAGTAGTCTGTACATTTTTTGATAGTGTAGAGACTACTATTCTAGTACAAGAGTAAGAAGAAATAGAGTGCCACAAGACCACTACAACACAATCAATTACATGTATGAAACATAGGAATGTCATAAAATGCATATAATATATACTTATCCTACACACACATATATATAATAACATATACATTATACTTATTATTATATATACCACATATTTGTGTTATTACATTTATACATATAATCACCCCCCACACACATATATATCATAAATTACAATATATTATTAATATCACACAACTATACATAATATACCTACATATGATAATATATCAACAC
The DNA here is from genome assembly GCA_032191745.1 of Picea mariana. NCBI lineage: Eukaryota > Viridiplantae > Streptophyta > Pinopsida > Pinales > Pinaceae > Picea > Picea mariana. The sequence continues at coordinate 10,370 of JASDQU010362598.1, forward strand.
TATATACTAACACTACATATAGGCTACTCAGAAAGTATTGCAGAGTAAATGTGTGTATTTTAAGATGTTGACAATGGCGACAAATTTGTTCCAAAAATTTCATTTTATAATTCTAATCCAAAATTTCCATTTCCGATCCAAAATTTTATAATTGCTCTTTCATGTAAATTGTTTTACTTATAAGCATGTAGCTTTCAGTGTCTCGGATCAAGTTTTAGCGTCAACATTGTGAGAAGTTGTATAGTTAACATTTAATATTAAGTAATTTACATACTAATAATTGTATTKCTTTGTCTTGTTAAGGAGCTSATACTATAGGACTTTATCACTGCAACGGGTTTTCAAACATAATTTTGAATTTTTCATCCTTGASTCAAGTTGATCCCACTCTRGATCCTTCTTATGCCATGCAWYTRCAACMAAATTGTCCCATCGATGTAGAWACTAGTGTCGTAGTAATCATGGATCCACTAACTCCCACACAATTTGATAATCTTTACTACCAGGATCTACAATCTCATGAAGGGMTATTCACTTCAGATGAAGTCCTATTCACTGGCTCTCTTTCTTCAAGTATTGTGAATAACTTTGCAGTGAATGCATCTTCTTTTCAAACTGATTTTGTTATTGCCATAACACATATTGGTCGAACAACAATTGAGATGGACAACTAAGGTGAAATCAGGCGAAATTTTTGTGCCTTCAATTCATAGTTTGAAGTTACCTTCATTTCACTTATCATAGTGATTTCATATTTCTCACTTGCTAACTTCTAAATAAGATCTTTCAAATAGAATAAACATTGATGGTGTGGCTACAACTATGAATAAAAGAATTCACAAACTCGCGATGAAGTATATGGAGACATATATGTTTAATATCGGGGTTTGCGATCCATCTCCTAAAATGTTTTTTGTGAGCTTGTGATAAGTGTGTACTTTGATTTTTGACATCAACATTCTTTTATAATAATTAAAAAAAAAATTATGCTCATTCTTTTATAATAATTAAAAAAAAGTTTATGCTCATGAGAATGTTAGTGTGTATTTTTCATTATTGTATTTTTCTTGAAATGTACATTATGGACATCCTTCCATAGTATGTGCATTCAAATTTACCCAACTAGAAGACATCTTTCTAATATCAATTTTCCAAAAAACACAAATCGCCTAAACTTTGAACAACATAACAATTCTAATTCACTTGGGCATTCTCTTTCCCTGGCTTCAAGGGTATGTTAAAAGTTATTTTCTGATTTACTTTATTTTCATAACAAATTATGATTCAATATGTGGGTAGCAAATAGTTTTAGATGATATCTAGAATTAAAAAATGTACACATC
>JASDQU010362600.1:0-11729 GCA_032191745.1 Picea mariana
ATGGACACATTCGACCAGACATGGTCAATAAGTGTGTTTTGCATATGTCTCGTGTTGTTCAAAAGAAAGCGGAGACTGTATTTGCACATGTAGTTTTCCAATTCTTTTGTTCTGCCACTATTTTGTAGCATGTGAATATTGAAGTCTCCTACAAGTACAATGGGTCCGTTCAGATGGAAATGGCACAATGCATTGGAAATAACATCTACTATGTTGGAGAATGTTGCATGGGGAACAACATACAGATTCGGTATTGCAACTTCTGTTTCATGGGAATGTTTTTTTGCAAACATCACTTCAACATTCTTTTCTTCGATATGTATATGGTACAAAATTGGTACATGTTTTTTCACTAGTATCAACACCCCATGTGTAATGTAACTTGATATGCAATTGTGATTTGGGAATTGTTTGTTCTGCATGCATAATGCCATGTGTGTTTCTTGCAAGCACATAATATCGGATTGCAATATATCATAGTCATTCAGTATATCATCCATGTGTGCATTTAAGATATGTGTGTTAAGAGAGAGAATTGATACATATGAATTTGTTTGTATGGATTGGTAATCATAGTGCAGTTGCCATTTTGCGGTGGTCTTGATTCTTTCCATTTCACTATCAACTTTCTGTTTCAATTTGAAGTTGTCTTTTGTGAGAGGACTTAGTAAATATAAGGAGTCTATGCTTCTGACATGGGAAAGTGCTATGTATACAAGTCCATGTATCTGAATTCCAGTAGGCTAAAATGCAACATTATAAAGTGTTAGTCCTTGTGATATGTGGACTGTATGTGCACATACAAGTTTAATCAGAAATTGTTTTCGAATCTTCAGTCGAATTGTCTTTGCTGATGTCGATACTGACTTTGATATTCGCAAAATAGGTGTCCAATCACTTCCAGTGTTTGAATTATATAGATAAGACAACTTACTTGCTTGCCACTTTCCTATATGCGGTTCATGGAACTTAATCCAAAGGACATCGAGTTTTTTTGTCTTCATATAGCCTTTGAGTATTCCATCAGCACCATTGAGCAAGCCATCCTGTGAATCATAGTTATAGGAATATATTTCAACCAACATTTCTAGTTTGAGGACAAGATGCAAAAGTAAAGTGACTGAATGTTCATGACATGGCACATTTCCATGGTTGTCTTCTTCCAGGTCAATTGAATTGATGATGATATCATCGACAGGCATGACCGATAGCATGTGGTTGTTATGCATTGCAACATCCTTATTTCTGTAGAACAGGTAAGGGAACGTTGGGTCTGTTGGTGCAGGCTGTAAGCACCTCGAATTGATATATGTTAAGTCATCATATGTTTGGTTGTTTGTGCACATTCTATTCAAAATTGTAATGAATGTTTCATCTGTCTGGCGCATTGTAGTATGAAACTCAAATCATTTAATATTGTCTTTTCAGAAGTCATGGGTCACTGTTTCCATGTTAACAGTAGGTTGTTCAAATATCAAAGAATCTTGGATGGGCTATGCCTGGTAAAGATCCCCACAAAATATCATGTCAATGTTTCCAAAGTATTTCATGCGCAAATGTTTTATGCTTCTTAGTCAGTTGTCAATGGAATACAAGAACTGACTCCCAATGAAATATGCTTCATCTATAAAGACAAGTTGGAGTTCCTCATAAAGCTTAGATAATGTATCCAACATTTCCATGCTAAGTGGAAGAAACTGTGACTTGTTAAAATGCATTAAAAATGCAGAGTGGATTGTTGTTCCACCTGCATTATTTGCATCTTTTCTTATGTATGCAACTATTAGGCTCTTTGGTTTAATAGGATGAGAGGAATTGTTTGAATCATAGATTCGTATAAGAATTTGGAACAGTGCTTTCACTATGAATGTCTTGCCTGTTCCTTCTCTGCCTGTAAGGAACAAGTGCACAAGACTATCCATGTTTAAGCATTTTTTAAGAGCAATGTCCTTTAGAATTGTTTGTTGTTCATGATTCAACATACGTCTTATTCTATGGTATTCATTATTTTCAATTAGGAAAGGATGTTTTGTGACTTAAAAACCAAGATTGATACATTTTTCACTTCCACCCACTGGAGGACGAGGCAAATCCACTTGTAAGTCATAAGACTCAGAAGGAGTTCTAGTTGTTTTTCGGTTTGTGAATGCCTCATCATGATCGTCAGGGTTTTCTAGGTCATTAACTGCAACTTCTAGATCACCCCATGTTGGATTAACATTGTAGGTAAATCTAGCTTCATTGATGTGCACTATAGTCTCAGACGCAACATACGTAGCCTCCCATGCAGAGAAGTTATGTTTTAATGTCTCTTCGTTTTCATCGAATGAAACGTACAACAATTTTTTTTCTCTACAATAGTTTTCATAGTCACAATGTTTATTGTATTTGACAAACCATATCACAAAGGGTTTTTTTCTTTTTGATATGGGTGCACCATTTTTTTTGTAATGCGATACGAATTCTGCTAAACAGATATGCCTAATAGGAGATGGACACTGGAGGTAATAATCAACAATAGAGTGACATAGCATGTCTTCTGAATTGTCAGGTTCTTGTTGTAGAAAAACCGGTGGTTTAAGCACAAATGTGTGTTTTTCAAGTGGAGATGTGTTTATGAAGACACATTTTCTTGAACTAGAAGTGAGGGGCAGGGAAAGTGCAATGTGAACTGCTTGCTGAGAAAACATTTGTTGAATATTAAGCAATGTATTGCCAAGTGTGTGTATCATTTATATGACGTCAATATGAATTCTTTCACGTTCTTTGCGTATTCTTCTGAATGCACTTGTCATAGATTTGTCAACCTTTGTCATATACGAGATACAATACGATGTTGCAACATATGCATTGAGCATGTACTACGCATCTGTATTTGCTTTCCACATAACTAACATGTCTTTGGAGAAAATATTGTTCCAAATATGGGAAGTTTTTGTTTAAGGAAAACTGTTGGTTGCATAAGCGTACATTGTATGGATTGGATGTACTCATCTTCTGATAGATTTACCTCTGTCAAGAAGGCATCAAAGCTCATTAGCTCGTCAAATTCTCCTTGTTCTAGAAATGAGAACAATGATTCATATTTATCAACAACAACATTGTCCTCTAAACTAAGTGGCTCTATGATTCTTGTAGCTCTCATTGGCAGCACGGGAAAGTTGTATCTGCAATGCGAGTTTTTTCGTTTTCTACAACTTCTTGTATGGTAATGTCTATGGACTTTGGAAAGTTCTGGATCCAAATGATCTGTGTTGCATGTTATGTATTTATCCACAAATTGTTCGATCTCTAAATTGTTATCAACTCCATAGACTGGTGCACCCTTTATCCAAAACAGTGCATGGTCATGTTCATTTCCCCTATTATGGAGTTCAGTCACAAAAAAGTAGTCCGATATTTTTCCGAAAAATGTTTCATCATGGCATAACAATTGTCTCAAAGAGTTTATTATATGTCTATAGTAGTGAGTACATGTCATTGGGTCTTTTCTTATGAGGTAGTCAATGTCATTATTTTCCAGTGTATCAGTTTCTTTTTTACGTTTCATGTTCCTATGCAGGTCAGATATGATAGATACCAATGGATCCCAACAATTCTCTGCACTTGTAAATGTGATGAAAAATGTTGGCGAGCCCAATTATCGGATCATTGTAAAAATATTTGTTTTGTTTTGTTGCAAATAGTCAGGAGAGATGCGAATGTTTTTGAAATCTATGTATCCAATATCAGATTTCATAATTTTTTCTAGGTTTACTTTGTACTTCACATCCTTGGCCAACAACTTTCTTGTAACTGGCCTTTTCTTATTCGGACCCACATGGAAGACAAAACTTGCTCTATTATTATGTGCATTGTTTTGAAAAACAAATTTGTTATGTGACAGGAGAACTAACTGCTTGAATGTAGCAGCTCCCATTAGACTATTTTATGATAACTGAATCATTCTATAATATCAGTGGCACATGGATCTCCATAGAAGAGTGTTGGAAATTTCATTTCCTCAGCGAATTTGTCCTTGAATATTCCAAGTGGACGCTGCCCCTCGGCAGGTGCAATTTCGACAATTTTGTCTTGCAAGTCACGAATGCACTGTGAATCAGTGAATCCATGCACCAATGTCTTAGCAGGTGTTTCATTCTCCGATTCATCACTTGTATCAAATTCATTAGGATTTTCAAGAGCGTCTGCAGAGTTTCCATCCTCTTCTGCAAGAACACTATTCCAGTTGCCATTTATACAAATGTTCTGTTCTTTGTATAGGGCCCTGGAACATAATTCCTTTAATGCTTTCATAACAACATGCACACACACTTTTCCTGTCTGATAGGTATTTTTGTATCGCAAGTGTCTTTTCAGAGCCACAACAATTGTCATTGTATTGCTAATGAATTGTGGCAACTCTTTTTGCACAACATCTAGCTGAACAGGCACATTAATAATTGATCCTGTTAAGCCCATCTGGGGTCGTTTATATCCCCAAGGTATGATTTGAGAAAATGCAATTCCTAGATACACAAGTCTCTCCTCAAGTTCTGTAAGTGCACTTACATCTGGTAGTGGTGTATTACATCTTATTTGGTCAGGGTTGCAAACTGTGGCAGTTTTCCATTTTCAAGCGACCATTTGCATGGAAGACAAACTTTGCCACTGGAAAATGGTTTATCGTGCATTGTCAAGCAGAGGTATTTTGCTTGCAAATCAGGCATGAAAGACTTAGTGTTTTTTGAAAAAATCAATTGTTCACAAATTGCACATGCAATGGAAGGAGTGTCTTTAATTTGTTTCATGTAGGTATGTCTTGCATTTTTCTTTCGCAGGGAAGTATGGGTAGAAATTGTTTCCTCGTTTTCATTGGTAGTAGTGCATGGTTTTGCTTCTAGAGCATGAAATGTCATAGTTGCATGACCATTTTGGGATATGCGACCGTACACGTTTCTATTGTGTTCTGCACGAACAAATTTCTTTAGATTGTGATATGTGAGTTTGTCTCTAAAAGGAAGCGTAGCAATGTATTTTTTTCTTTCACGCATGACCTTTTTCAAGTTGTGGTAACTTACTCTACATTTCTTGCCCAAGGGTACGATGCGTTGATGGCAACTGGGATGAATTTCAATCTGACTTAGGTTCTCATAAAATAGTCTACGTTTTATGTTTAAGGTCTGTATGGCCTCATCACAACTGGGACAAATTTGACGCATAACTTTTTTCAAGTTGTGATAAATTACTCTATATTTTTTGTTTAATCCCTGTATGGCCTCATCACAACTGTGATGAATTTCACGCATGGTTTTTTTGTTCAAGCCCTGTATGGCCATAGCGCAACTGGGAGGAGTCTCATTCTCACTAAAAATCATTCCACGCATATGCAGCTTCGATGTCGTTTGGGTGGCATGGACATTCAACCCTGAACCATTGATATGTCCAAGAAAAGGTTCATAATGGATGTGTTGTCTCTGTTTTCAAGGAGAGGATGTCAATTGTTCGATCGTAATTTGAATCAGTAAACTAGGAATGGATTGTGCCATCTAGCAAGGCTAACCAGACCTAGATATTTACTCTGAATATCATAGACAACCATTGCAAACAAAATCTGTAACCCTCCACATTCCCTTTTTCATATGGAAGCGCCATGTTCACAAGGTATTCCTGCCAACTTCCAACTGCCAACATATTTTCTAGGAGATATGGGCAAAGGTGTTGATGCAAGCACCTAAAAGCCTGTTGGTTGCCACACATAATTGCATTGCAAAAGGATTGTACAATGTAAATCCGCAGTGACTGCACATCAAACTCTGCTGCCACCAAACAACAAATTGCATTGAACAAACTATCTCCACAGCTAGACACAACATTTGTTGCCAGCTGTAAACCATGGCAATCTATGCGATGAAAAATCAATTTCCATTACGATTCAAGGTCTTTGCAAATGATGGACAAGTAAATATGAGGCTCTTAAACATTGCATATGGACATTTTTCCGTACAATAGTGGTTCATAATGACCACTGATAGCATTGACATCATGAAACAAGATGCAATATGGATTGTCAGATGCAGTTTTGTTGAATAGTAGATATCTTGTTTTTCTTGTCAATGACCATATTCCAACTAATATATTGAGCCAGTTAGACAGCTACCGTATAAAAAATGTATCTCCCCAAAGTCCCCTCTCATGTGCAGGTAGAACTGGAGATGCAAACAACCACATCTTTGAAAAATACGTAGCGACATCGTGTATTCCATGCAACTGCCGAAGAAAATCAGATTTCAATTTGTATTCATAGGACTCCAAAGCCTCAAGATCGCCATTTGTAAAACAACTTAAGAAATAAGCTATCAATCCATTGCGCAGCTCGGTCAACGAATACCGGAAATGCAGTAGAACCTGGAATGTATTGAAAAGGAAATCCCTAACAATATACGAGAATGCATCCAATCTAAAACGGCCATTGCTATGAAAAACCACGTCAATGCTGTCATGTATAATGGACTGTGTATCTATTTCATACGACTCAACATATATTACTTCTTTCATCTCTTGAACTGTGATTTTGAAGTTGTTTGTTAGATACTTTCAGTTTGTATGAAAACAAAGAAAATGAGGGGAAAAAAATAAAAGTAGCAAAAATTAAAGGAAAGCAAATAGGAAAACTACAAGCGTGCAACTGGGTACCAATCCCCGTATGTATCTTTCAACCTTTTTCTTCTCAACTTCAATTCCCCCTAGTCCCCATAACAGATGACAGGAAAACAAACCCACACTGGAAAGTGAACCAAACAGAAGAAACAACGCAAATAAATAACACCATAAATTTACTCAACAGAAAGAGAATAGCTGGACATAGTTTTCCGACCCATGGAATAAAAAAATTCCTTGCGTCTACACCCTGCCAGATGGTTCCCTCTTCTGATAGCTCCGAACTACTTTTCGTAAACTCCTCTGCATTGCAATTTTCGAAAAATCTATGGACGTGGCAGCTGGCATATGAAGACACATGGTTTCCAAGAACAGAAATGAAGAGCACAAACAAAGATGGTCTGCAATAGAATTTGGAGGCAGGGAATCCCACCATTGAAAAATAGCAACAACATGGAAACTTACTCGTCAACGAGGGATGACAAGAGCTCAGCCCCAAAAAACTGGAAACCGCAACAATAGGTCCAACAACTTGCAAAGTTGAAGAACAACAAACCAATGAACAACCACAAAGAGGTCGAACTGCAACTGTAGGAGCTCAAATTTACAAAGTTGAATCAAACAAGAACAAGAATCATGGAGCGAAGCAGCGAGCAAGCATCGACCACTGAAGCAGTGATGTCGACCATGAACGAAACTGTATTGCAACGCATCTGTACAATAAACATTTAAGACTGCCAGAGCTATTAGGTAAACACTTAAGACTGTAAGGACCATCGAAGGGCGTAGCCCTGTGCAACCATTTAAGAAAAAATGCAGCGTGGCATGCCTGTTCTCTCAAAGCACGCAACAATAAAGAAAAAATTACACATAGTAATATGGTAGAGAATGTATTCTACCTAGCAGAAAATGCTAAAGGAAACATTCGAACTAATGCTAGAATTAATCCACCTTCGACCAATGCATAATAAAATATATGATTCAAAAAGACCATATACGATCACATACTTTGGATATGCCAAGATATATAACATTGGAATAGCGAAGCCGGCAATAAGACCTCCAATCTGTTGTCCAATCAGATCTTGACAAACATGGTACTTCCTATTATATAAAAATTAATGTTTTCACTTCCCTTGTTCCAACAATAGATAATATGGAAATATTTTTGGTCAATGCACAATCTAATACAAGGTCAATGATTTATCGATTGCTATAGTCCCTCTATGCCTACGACGAGGACTAATAAGTTCGATAAGTTCATTTTCATGCATGTACATGAAGAATTTAGTAATATTCTTGCTTGCAAGAGACATATGAATTGACAAAATGTTTTAGGAAGAATTTTGAAATGCTTATGCTTGCACTTGCTTAGAGAAAGAATTTTGAAATGTTTATGCTTACAAATGAGGTTACAATTTTTTTTAGGAAGAATTTTGAAATGATTATGCTTACAACTTGCCTAAGGAAAATTTTTGAAATGCTCATGCTTACAAATACTTAGAGAAAGAATTTTGAAATGCTTGTGTTTACAAATGCTTAGAGAAAGAATTTTGAAATGCTGATGCTTACATATAAGCTGAAAAAATGTTTTATGAAGAATTTTGAAATGGTTATGCATACAACTTGCATATAGGAAGATTTTTTGAAATGCTTATGCTTACACCTTGCCATAGATAAGAATTAAACATCACACTTTAAAATTTCATGTATGAATCAAACTTTATGATTGGCTTGAATGTTTGAAAAATGCATAAATGTGGTAATAAGGTGACCTAAATGTGATCACTTAAATTTAATATTATTTATCTTTTTAATTGATTATGTAATGTAAGATTAAAAATAATTATTATTTTCATAAATAAATTGTATCTTTAAAAAATATTTTAATTTTATAAAAAAATTGAAAATTTTAATAAAAAACTCATGTATTTTGAATATAATTTTTTTAATACAAACTTAACGTCCATAAATATAAAAATTAAAATTATAATATAATTAATTTATAAATTTTAATTCTCATTAAACATTTTAATTTATTTTATAAAATGCAATTAAATTATATTATACTTAAAAATAATTCAATCCGCAAAACGTCCATATAAAACAATTTGAACAACAAAATTACAACTCTCACTTAAAAATTCAATTCAATTCAATTCAATTGTATTGTATTCTAGAAAGATGATAGAGTTTACATGCCATATAATATCTAACAAATGAAATAATAAAGCACTTAGACATTTAATATATTTTGTAACATTGTTCCTTTTTTATGCAGTGGATAATTAATATCATAAAAGGAGACTGCGTTGGCGTCCACAAACTACTCGACGTTTCTTGAGGATGATCCCTACTTTGGGATTGAAACTTCGTGTAGTTTCTCAAAACCAACGTAGTCTCCTTTTATGTTATTAATATTTTGAAAATTTTAAATAAATTTTATTATATTTAAAAATTAATTCAAATTACATAATATTTAATGGTAAATAAATTAAATAATAAAACTAAATGGTAGGTCTATAGCTTGTATTGTTGTCAACAATTTTTTTTAGCATAATTAAATTGTAATATATCTATAATTCACAAATAAGTTAAGATTATGCCTCTTATTGTCTAATCAAATCTGGTTTTTAAACTTACTTTGTTTTCCAATGCAAGCAAGTGCAAATTTGTCTCTAGAGTTTTGTTTCCTCAATCTAGAGATGTCACATAAACAACAATATACTTATTTATCAATTCCAAAATAAATAGTACTATATTGTGCAATATGTTAATAAATCAACACTTATATTTATATAAGAAAGAAGCATTGGTTCCTTGTTGCTATATATCTATATATGTACTTGAATACCACTTAGATGGTTATAGCTAATTAGTGATTAAACATATACCAAATTCTATGTCAATACATTATATGGCTTTAGCAATTGGTCAACACACTATAAGTCATTGATCAAAGGGAATGGCTAGGAAACACTTTAATTGCGAGCATTATGGTGAAATCAACTTAAGCAAATCTGAGTGATGGTTGTAGATACAACCATGCCTTGGAGAAAGAGAGTGTAATACAAAGATGTGTTGTGACAAGTAATTTGAATAACATACTAGTAACTATATTAACCCAACAATTAGAGAAAATTGGAAATGGAGATGTAGGTGATACTTTCAAAGCTAAAACAAAGAATAAAGTGCATTGGCATGCTGTATCAAGTGGGTTAGAAAGAAAGAAGTCATCAACCAACTGATTTATTAGTTTTTATATATTTGAGCATTGTTCTAGGGAGTTAACAATGAATTGAATGGAATACCAATACATTTAATTGTTATGTTAATGACTACACCTTAAGGAGAAATCATGTTGTAGCATATGAACCAACAAATCTACCATTTGATTAGAAGGCTATGAGAATCAATTGCATAAAGGAAATCGTGGTTGCATTCACATTATTACATTATCAACTCTACAACTTTGCACCTCCATCTTTAAGACCAACATTATTTCTACCAGTTCTAATGGTTCAACACTTTCTTTGTGCCTTTTAGAATCTATCTCCTCATTTCCTACACTAATATTCATACCTATAAATTTCTCTCAATAGCTATAAGGATCTTGGCTATCTTCCATGTTTCTTATTTAGTATTAATTTTCAATTATGTTCTTTAGTTATCCTAGATATGGCACTAATTATTAAAAGTGTTTAGTCAATTATTTTTTTAGATATACTTCATTTCCAAAATTCCGTAAAAAAGTTCGTATAAACATGAATTTTTGAAACCACCCCTTTTGACAATTTCTTTTGGGTTAAATCAAGGCTACTTGCCTCTTTATATTCAATTTCTAGAAAGATCTAAAGTACTTCCTCATAATCTAATTCTTTATATCTATTATCCTATTGAATATATTACCAATGACTATAAACATGATCAATTATGATCTTGGAGACAAAAGTTACAAACCCCTAAAGTTTCCAAATTTTACCCAATTGCTACACTTTTTCTATTGCTACATTCAATGTCGGAGACCAACTTCTTCCACTTGTAGATGAAAAACCAACGAGAAATAGTTTTTTTTTTTTTTTTTTTGTATTATACATAGATATTGCTTATGCTTTTTAACATTTATAAACTTTTAGATCACTATATCAACTCTCCAATCATTTTCTACATAATTCTAGAATCATCAAGTTTTCCCTTTTTGTTGAAATATCTAATCCTTGTGATGAGATATGGGTCGTAGATTTCATCCTCTAAAATGATATGGACCATTCACAACAAAGTTATATTTTCCACCTTTATAATTTACAAAACACTGCAAGAACATCTCCATCGTTAATATGCTTCCCAAATTAAATATTGGCCATTCATGACATTCCTTTTTCTCATTATTGTCAAAACCTCATTTCCCCACAATGAGATCTAAGTTATTGGAAGATATTATCGATTAGATCTCAACCATTTGCATAATTTCCACTATCTTAAAATCCCAATGAGATAGAATCTCTTGATGAAATTTAGCCTAGTGATCAAGACTCCCTGATCTAATCCTACCCACTCATGGCAACAACAATTGACGTCCATACCACTATAAATTTCTACCATATTCTTATTGATGCAACCTCCCATGAGTTCCATTTCTGTCCAAACAAAATTTCAACCCCATTGTTGGAAAATTCAATCTTTTTTCATCACCAAAATTGACATTTTACATATTTTACCATTTGCCCCAATTTACCATGGAACCAAACTCTATAATTCATGCTTATAATCAACAATGCTTCCATACCAATCCCACATGCTATATTGAGAAAACAATATGGGACATCAATTGGAATGTTCCTAACTTGGCTAGTCTAGGAAATGCTGCTAATGTGTGTGTAGGATTAATGGTTTACAACATATTAATGATCATACAAATAACAAATGCGACGAAAGACTGCAAAGATTATATTATGATATATCTACGGAGTACAAATTTCAAATGCGGCTGAATAAAATGAATCACTCGGATAGATCAAATGACAAAAGGATATTAGCCGGAATGTAGTAAGCAAACTAAATGATAATACTCGATAATAGATGATCACTGC
>JASDQU010362601.1:0-11712 GCA_032191745.1 Picea mariana
GGGCGTTCTGAAAAAGGTGGGGAAAAGAACCTAAGTATGGATCTAGTGAGAAGGATCCAAGAAGTTGTTGAGATGAGGTGAGGAATGGAATGAACCCAGAAGAGCAGAGGAGAAAAAGTTACGAAATATACACAATAAGAGCTAGGTTGAGGGAGAAAGATGAGCGAAAGTGTAGAGAAGAGTTAATTGAGGGTGCACAGCAAGGAATCGAGCCAAGAATGAAGAGGAAGCTCACACCAGGTAGTGGTGTGGGAGAGGAATTTTTTCTAGAGTGGAGCACAAGAAAGGGCAAGCCTACGAAGAGGCTTGGAATCGAAGATACTAGTAGTGAAAGTAGTGGTAGTGAGGGACTGGGTGATGAATCATGTACCCTTTAGTTGTTGTGGTATGTCACAACCTTGAGAAGAGGAAGAGTGCACATGTGTGGTGCACAGGTGAAAATTTGTGGTGCATTGGTGAACTTGGAAGAGGAAGCGTCACATGGTTACGCGATGAAAAAATGAGAATTTTAGTGCAGTATGGTGGGGAGCCAATTAGATGGGATTTTGGCTCTCGGTGTAGTGGAAGTACGTTGAGAAACCGAGTGAGCGGTGCATAGAGAAGTCGCATTCTGAGCGTAGAAATTGACTCTACGGACGGTGGCAGTGCACAGATCAGATCGAGAGATAAATTGCATGGTGGTCATGTGCGGATCGGCCCAAAGGCAGGAGCACACGTTGGTGGTGCAAAKTCAKWTCAAGAGGAGACAATGCAGGATGTGGATGCATCAGAAGTGAAGGAGGATGACAGCTCCCCTTATGGTGGGGGAGACAAACTAATAATGTTGGATATTCTTGCACGATTGCAAGTAGATATCTCTTTGGGTCCCCTCAAAATAAATTTCAGGAGARCATGGTTTTAGCCCCCCTTTGTTCCTCCCCCMTTGTGCATTTTTAATCAAGAAGAACACACATCATATAGTGAAGAGGTTAAAGTTGAAGAAAGAGAATAAAAAGAAAGAAGTGAYGACACAAGTGAAAGAGAAGGTGAAGTCAGTAATATTTTACCCCAAGCAATAGTGGTGTGGAAGGATCAATACAATTGCAGTCATAAGAGTGGAACTAAATCTAGTTCCAGGATGGCCAAACAAGATAGTGCACTGAGATTTCCCGTGTTCCAAGGAACATATAATGACAGTTTCGAGCAACACTCATTCACCTGCAAAGCAATTTGGTCTATACAGAGAGGTACAAATATGGTGGCTAAGATCGCGCAACTAGAGACTATGTTCAAGGATCGGACTCTCGTGTGTTACATGAAATATAAGGCTACTACGCCAGCAGGACATGCAAGGTCCTTGGCTGAGATAAAATAGGGTCTTCTTCAAGAATTTGAGAAGTCAAAGTAAGATTCCCAATGCATTAGAAAAATAAAGGAAATCAAGCAGAAAGAAGGAGAGACCATCTGGGAACATGACCAATGGTTCAAAATCTTGTTGGATAGTATAACATTCCAAATCTAGGTTATCCAAAATAGAGAATGGTTCATTGCAGGGTTTCTCCCCCATATATAAGTCCCAGTCACCCAACAAAAGGTGAAAACTCATGCTGAGATAGTCAAGATCATGACGTGCTTGGAAGCCACACCTGGAGGTGTAGAAACATCATTCAGGTTGGTGTAGGTTTAGTTACAACTTTCCAACCTCACAATACAACTAGAAAATGTGTCCAAGGCTAAATTCGTGTGCAAACATGTGTTGTGCACTACATGCCAGTGAAAAGAGCATCAACAAGATGAGTGCCTGGTCCTTCCAAATTACATGGTAACAAGCGCATCGAGTCCATTTCCATCTGGACAATCAAAATGGTGTGAAGGATGCTGATAGTGAGGCCATGTGGCACCCTGCTTCTCAACATTACAGAAGTATCAAGCAACGAATCATACCCCACTCTGTGAATTCTGTAAGTGTGTCAGCCACGATATAAATAGGTATCACTCTCTCCAAATGATGCAAGAGAATACCTAGGATGTATTCCGGGTACAAGAGGAATGAAAGGGTGGTGAGCGTGGTGGCGTTGATAGAGGCATATATCAAGTCGAACCTTGATCTGAGTATGGACATAGTCGCGGACTACAATATGATGGAGGAGGCGACATACCTGCATGTTTCAATTGCGGTGAGATTGGTCATGTCTCACAATTTTTCAGTAAGCCACGCCTGATTTGCGCATACTATTGTAGTCCTAAACATGTAACTAAGGATTTTATAGACCTATTGAAAAAGTGGGAGGAAATGAATGGTAACTGTAACATGGTACATGCCGAGACGCATAAAAACAAGAAGAACAATGGGGAAGTAAACGTCTTGGTAGTAACCCATGAAGGTGTGAATACAGGGGCAGGCTTAGAGCATGGTAAAGGTTCAAGTCAACAAGCAAAGGGCCATATAAGGAAGCCCCCCCATCCCCCTCCTAATTTTGATGCAACTCGGTAGAAGTGGTTTCTTCATGATTCATAGAGATCCTTGGAGGAAGAACGAGTGTGTGAGGAGCTGTAACACGCGACTCAAAGGTCTCTTGAAGAGGAATGGGTCTGAGAGGAGGTTCAGAGGGTGATGTAAAGGGTGCTACAAGAAGTAAATATCCATGAAGAAGTGCAGTAGGCCACACAAAGATAACTAGAGGAAGAATGTACGTGTAAAGAACTATAGTAAATGACACAAAGATATTTGGAGGAAGCTCATGTGCGCGAAGAAATCTAGCACGCAACCCAAATATCAATAGAAGAAGCACAGAGGAAAACTATTCTGCGACGTAATGAACATGAAGCATACAAAAAATGCCAAGAATATTTGCAACACACAACACATGCAAAAACCTTGCGCGACCTCAGTCGCATGGCAAAAGAAAAATTTCGAGTCAATACATTTTTTCATTGTTGTTTGCGTTTTCTCAAAGATACAAAATTTGCGAGTAAGATGAATCAGATGCTAACTACTTTCATGAAATAACAAGGAGTGGAGACCACCATTGTAGCTCCACTGCTAGAAAGGGTTGGTTTCCAGTTCAGCAAGAAAAAGAGCACTAGTCGAGAGTTTAAGATGACATGAGAGATCGGTGGGTATGACATGGATGGAGTCATGTTGGATCTAGGATCTGATGTGAACATTTTACCCAAGAAATCTTGGGAAGTGATGGGGAAACTAAAGTTGGTATGGTCACCCATTCAACTTCGATTAGCCAAGCAGTACAATATCTACCCCATCAACTGGATGGAGCAGGTAGAGGTGAATATATATGAAGTAAAAAAAAGGGTCGACTTTGAATTCATCGAAATCATGGATGAGTCAGATCCCTACCCTGCATTGCTAGGAATCGACTGGGCTTTGATAATAATGTGGTGTTGAATTTGAATATGAAGAAAATGACATTTAAAAATGACACCCTACGCGTGGTCACACCATCAGATCCATATGAAGGAGACCACTACAATGATCCAATCAACAAGGATGTACAAAGCTAGTCAATAGAAAATATTTACAAGGTCACGGGGCGTAGGTTGGACTACATCACTCCCACCGTAGATGGGGAATTTAGTTGGAGAAGTGTCGAATGTTATGACATGAATTCTCAATATTCCTTGTAAATATGGAAGAATATGTTGCATGAGGTATCAACAAGTTGGTGTGCACAAATCACAAATGCAGTGTGATGGATAGGGTCATAATTTTTTTATGCCCCCCGATTTGATGGTATTATGCCAATGGAGACATAAATGGTCCAAATGGAGAAGAACTTCCCTATGGAGGAGAGACTCCAAGACATGGATTTTGTGGTTTGCGGGACCTCGACATGATGGTGAGTGACTCATCACCTGAATATCTAAAACTGGGAGCAAGAATCCAGGTTCATACAAGTTCATTTCCATCCCATTACCAACTTTGAACTGGCCAACCGATATAATGGAATTTATGATCCTTAGGAACACATCTCCTTTTGTGAACGATACTGGACTACTGAGAACATCCCTCAATCCCAATGGGTCCATCATTTTTTCCATACCATGGATATGGTCCCTTGTAGCTCGGACATCCAAGAAGAACACCGGTCAAAAATAAGTGAGTGGACCCATATGACTTCCTAGTTCCTTTCAACATTCCTGTTCACTTCGCACACTCCAATTCTCAGTGAAGATCTTGGTCAGGTTAATGAATTTATTTTTCATTAGGAGCCAAAAGCTTCTATTCCACTGGTGGTCTGCTCATATCAGCAATCGGTGGGCAAGATGAAAGAAAAAATTCTATTGCTAGAAGATCGATATAGACAACATTAACAATGATGACCCCCATGGTGTCCACATATGAGAGTCTGAAGGATAATGCGCTCTATAGGGAAGGGATTCTCAGAAAACCGTGCTTGATTATAATGGCCCTATCAAGACTAAGAAACACAATATTGGGACAGAGGAAGCATCGAAGATGGCCATTATTGGGGATTACTAGGATAAGGAGACTGTCACCCAGGTTGTCGACCTCCTGAAAGAGTATGAAGAAATATCACCTCAAAGTTTTTATGAGATGAAGTGAATCACAAGATCCTTAGAAGCTATGAAGATCCAACTTAAACTAGACACCAAGCCAGTCAAGAGAAGACCCTACTTTCTAAATCCTATATACAAAGAAAATGTGGGAAAGGAGCTAGATCACATGTTGGATGCTAGGATCATTGTCCCTATCAAATAATTTCACTGGATTAGTCCCATGATCATTCAACCGAAGAAGACCAGAGAAATTCATATAGGAATTGATTTGTGGAGCCTCAACGAAGCCTATGTTGATGAACCTTTCCCAAATCCATTCATAGGCGAGGTGTTGGAGAATGTTGTAGGAAGGGAATCTTACTCCTTCACGGTGTTAAAATATTGTGTAAATCCAAAGAATATTCTTATCCCCTTTTGTGGATAAAGAAAAAATATATTTATTATTGATTAGATCAATCCCCTTTTGTGGATTGATCATGTCGGGTATTGTAAATGACCAAATTCCCTTTTTTGGATTGGTCAAACCCTAATTGTAATAGGCTAAATAGGAAGTCGGCCCCATAATATATTAAAGAGGCCCCAGAATATATTAAAGGTGGTTATAACAACCTAGAAGAAGAATTCGGCCCTGCCAATGAAGAGACACTTCCACACATGCCAGAATTGTATAAATAAGAGAGGCCATCGCCTCATTTAGAAACACACACAGCTCACTCATCTAGTGCACAAGTTTTGAAGGAAGCTGCAACTGTCGGTTGCCGGAAGAAGGAAGAGAGAGAGAGGCGCATCCTTGGGAGAGGAATTTCTCTGTTGTCTGGTTCATTATCTTGGCATTGTATTGGCTATCTATATTAAGGAAGCTTTGCTGGGTTTTCTTCCCCTTGAGGGTTTCCCAGGATAAATGCTTGTATACTCTTGTGATTGTGTTTCTCTCAGTGATCCTGCTTATGTTATTGTTATCTAGTAAATTGAAATTAACCTAATAATAGTAGAAAATTTAGCATGGTATTAGAGATAAGCTAAAGAGAGCATCTTTCACAGGAAAAAGAAAAACATCACTATTGTCGTACATGAAAATTAGGGCTTTTTATTGAAGAAGGTTTTCATCCCCAAATCCATCTAGAAAGGCACGCACTACCTCNTATGTTATTGTTATCTAGTAAATTGAAATTAACCTAATAATAGTAGAAAATTTAGCATGGTATTAGAGATAAGCTAAAGAGAGCATCTTTCACAGGAAAAAGAAAAACATCACTATTGTCGTACATGAAAATTAGGGCTTTTTATTGAAGAATGTTTTCATCCCCAAATCCATCTAGAAAGGCACGCACTACCTCAAGGAACATTTTGGCATCTTCAACGCACATTTTCAGTGGCTAGATCTCTCGAAAAGTGAAACCCTAGTTTTCACAAAGTACTAGAAGTATCATAAGTACCAGAAAACCAGATTAATAGAAGTACCAGAGCACCAGAAGTACTGAAAAACCAGAAGCACCAGTCCAGAAATCCGCAAATCAAGTTTGAAGGGGTAAAATTTGGATTTTCAGAAATCTGACTGTACCAGCATACTCGCCTCAGTCCAGCACATCTTTTGGTGAGTTCAGTTTTCAGATCCAAGAAATTTGATTTTTTTAATTATTTCTATAGCCTGAAGGGCTAGGGTTTCTACTGCAAGAAACAATGGCTACCAGCATGAGGATAGAAGACAGGCTGGAAGGATATAGAAATTTCAGATCTTAGAAGCATAAGTTGTAGATGATTCTAGACGAGAATGATCTCCTAGAACATGTTACAGTGGGTGTACCGGAACCAGATGAAGAAGAGCAAAAGACCAAGCATAAAAAGAATGAAAAGAAAGAAAAGAGAATCGTGTCAGATTTAGTAAAAGATCACTTGATTCCTCATATATCTGAACTACAGACATCAAGGCAAATGTATGAAGCACTCAGCAAGTTATATGAAAGCAAAGACATTAGCCAAAATCTTACCTTAAGAAATCATCTTTGTAATATGAAGATGGACAACTCATAATCTGTCACATCCTACCTTATGAGAGTTTCTCAGATCATAGATCAGCTTGCAGCTATTGGAGATGTCATTAGTGACAAGAAGCTTGTAACCACAACCCTAAATGGGTTTCCAACATTTTGGTTTCCTTTTGTACAAGGAGCGTGTGCAAGAAGCAAGTTACCCAAGTTTGATAAGTTATGGGCAGATTGCACACACGAAGAATCTAGACTTTCAAACCAACATAAGAGATTAATTATTGACGAAGAGGAAGCTCTTACAGTTCAAAAGAACAAAAGAAGTTCCTTCAGAAGGAACAATAAAGAAGCTAACTTTGTAAGAGTTCCAGACAAGAAGAAAGATGTTTCAAAGATCAGATGCTACAACTGTCAAAAGTTGGGGAAATTTTCCTATGACTGTCCTCAAGGAAAAGGGAAAAGAAAGCATCAAGCACATGTGGTAGAGGAAGAGGAATCTCCTCCCTCAAAGAAATCTTTAGCAGAAATTAAGGATTATGCACTTTAAGTTGAAGATAGTTGATTTGAAGAAAGATAGCAAATGGTGGAGTCTGTGGAGCCTCCCCACACAAAAGCAAAAGATAAGTATTCATGTTTATTTCTGGTATCTTGTTTACTTCAATACTTTATCATTACAAGTTAGATTTTTGTGAGAATGTTAATTAACCTCGTTTATTTCAGTGTATGTGCAAACTTATGAAGGAAGTATCAAAGAAGAGGATGGAAAAAGAGATAACATATTTATTTCATGTATGATCACTCATGAGAGTGACAAAGAAAGCATATTGTAAGTAAGTTTACAAGTCTCAGAAGAAAGAACTTATGCCGTGAATTGCAGAAGTTAGACAACACGACAAGGACGTATGATATGGTGATAGTCAATGAAGACCAGACAATATCCGATATTCATATAGGAGCAGGAGGCTCCTAAAGATGCAGAACAAAAATATTCAAGATGAAGAAAAAGATGGATACTCATATATAGTGGATGAGATGTAGGTAACTACAAGTTGCTCCAGTACCATTCTTATAGATGTAAAGGGAGCAGGTTGATCTAGTATGAAGACAAAAGGAAAGAAATATTCAAACTCTAGAAGGCACCCAAGATATTACAGAAGAAAACTTCAAGGATGATGACTAGAAGCTATTAGCTTGGTGCAAGAGGGAGCTATGTCTCTGAGTTCGAAATGAAGGATCATGATTTGAAACAGTTAGAAAAGAAGATGGATGGTTCCCATATATTTTGATCAAGATGAAAGCTATCCAATAGATGGATAGTGCCCAGCAGATGGGTAGCATGGTATTATACCATTGAAAGATTTTGGACCATAAGAGATTCTTTTAGGTCCCATAGCTAGACCTTCGTAGAGAAGGAATGAGGAATCCCATAGGTAGACCTTCGTAGAGAAGGAAGAGACCTTTGTAGAGAAGGGGAATGAGAAATTTGTCAAGGTTGGCCTCTATCCAAGTGTTGAGTTTTGGATACTCTAGGGACATGCTAGAATACCCTCGTAGAGAGGGGTGTGACCACCCTCGTAGAGAGGAATGTGGATGTTTCTCCAAGGGGCAGCGGGCAGATACTCTCCTCTAGCTAAGGATTGAGTAGCCTAGAACACAAACCTTGACTATGTGGAATGGTTAGTTGGCTATTGAGGTTTGTGTTGTGATTCTGCGCGGATCATGGAAAGGGAGTCTAGTCTTTCCCAGGCTAGCATCTTAGCTTCTCTAGTTCATGTGGGATGACTAGGAGTGAAGTTATGGTAATATTCCTCCCCAGTGGATGGGTGAGATACATGACTACAAGAGAAGGGAGAACATAAAAGGAAAGGCAAAACTCATAGAATATCTTTTGTGTGAAGATAAGACATCTTCTGTGTGAAGATAAGATATCTTCTGTGTGAAGATAATAAATAAATATCTTTTTTGTGAAGACGAAAGAAAGAAAGAGTATCTTCTGCGTGAAGATAAAGAGAACAAAACTTCTGATGATTTATAGATATGCCAGTCAATGATCATGATGCCAGATGACCAAGTGGATGCCTCCAGTTATCCAGTTAATGATGATTACCTAGTTGATGATGTTATCCAGTTGATGATGTTGCCCAGTTGATGATGTTATCCAGTGGATGTTGCTACCTAGTTGATGTTGGCATCCAGTGACCTGTCAAAAGATAAAGAATATCCTTCTTGTTAAGAGGGAGTGTTAAAATATTGTGTAACTGCAAAGAATATTCATATCCCCTTTTGTGGATAACGATAAAATATATTTATTATTGATTAGATCAATCCCATTTTGTGGATTGATCATGTCAGGTATTGTAAATGACCAAATCCCCTTTTGCGGATTGGTCAAACCCTAATTGTAATAGGCTAAATAAGAAGTCGGCCCCAAAATATATTAAAGAGACCCCAAAATATATTAAAGGTGGTTATAACCACCCAGAAGAAGAAGTCAGCCTTGCCAATGAAGAGACACTTCCACATGTGCCAAAATTGTATAAATAAGAGAGGCCATCGCCTCATTTAGATACACACACAACTCACTCATCTAGTGCACAAGTTTTGAAGGAAGCTGCAGTTGTCGGTTGCCGGAAGAAGGAAGAGAGAGAGAGGAGCATCCTTGGGAGATGAATTTCTCTGTTGTCTGTTCATTATCTTGGCATTGTATTGGCTATCTATATTAAGGAAGTTTTGCTGGGTTTTCTTCCCGTTGAGGGTTTCCCAAGATAAATGTTTGTATACTCTTGTGATTATGTTTCTCTCAGTGATCCTGTCTATGCTATTTTTATCTAGTAAATTGAACGTAACCTAATAATAGCAGAAACTTTAACACAAAGATGGTTTCTTCGGATATCATCAAGTTTGGATCGTAGAAGAATATCATGCCAAAACCACTTTTGTAACCAAATGGGGGTCATTTGCATATAAATTTATTCCCTTTAGCTTAATAAATTCCCCTACAGTATTTTCTTGGATAGTAGTAGCAACGTTCAATGAGTTTATCCATAAGTTTCTTGAGATATACTTGGACATTTGGACTGTGTTTAGTTTAGTAAAAATCCATATATAAGCTATCCATCTAATTCTCGATCGATGCCGCCAACTGCAGATCTCTTTGAATTTGAATAATTTCATATTTTGTTATCCCTTTGGTATATTGCTCGGCAATGTCATGTGTAAAGATGACTTGCTAGTCAACCCGACCAAGATTGCCACCATCCTAGATATGGTGGCCCCTACTTTAGTTCAGGGGATGTGCAAAACATTGGGACATAGTAAATACGACAAGCGATTCATCCCGAATTATTCTCATATCATGACCCCATTGGAAAGGTTGTTCCATAAATATATTAAATATGAATGGACATCAAAATGCTAGTAAGATTTCGATACCGTGAAGGAAAAACTAGTTAATACACCGATTTTGATTTTTCTGGATTGGTCCAAGATCTTCCATGTTCATGTCGATGCTTCGTCCATTGCATTTTGTGTCATTATGGCCCAGCTAAGGGAAGGCATTATCCATCATCCAATCTACTTTGGTAGTCGAAAGCTATCTGATGTTGTGAGGAATTATACTACCATCGAGCGTGAAGGCCTGGCTATGGTATAAGCCCTGCAAAAATTCTTCCACTACTTGTTGGGGTCCACCTTCAAATTATTCAATGATCATTCCACCCTCAAGTATTTAGTTAAAAAACTATTGTTGGGTGGCCAGATCTTCCGGTGGTTGCTTTTGTTTAAGGATTTTGACTTCGAGGTTGTGGTAAAACCAGGAAAATACAATGTGGGACCAAATCATATGTCGTGTATTAAGATGGGGGAGGTTGCTAACAGCCTCAGTGAAGAGCTTCCCAATCCAAAACTCTTCTTCATCGATGTAGTTCCAGATAAACTAATCAAAATAGTCAAATTCCTTATTTTCGGACAGACTCCCATAGAATATACTCTTGTACAACATGGACAACTTGTGACCTAGAGTGCTAATTATCAATTGATTGTCAAGCAGTTGTATAATTTGGRCGTGGATGGAATCCTACGTTGTTGTGATTTGGTACAWGAACAATATTCCATCCTATATGAGGCACATGAAGGAATTACTGGGAGCCATAATTCTGGTAAGGAAACCACGCGCAAGGTTCTACGCACCAAACTCTGGTGGCCCTCTCTCTTCACTAATTCTAAGGACTAGTGCRAACACTGCAATGCATGTCAATGGGTGGGAAAGCCCTATTGAAGATATGAGATCCCCCTATTCCTAGTGATTTCACTTGAACCCTTCGACAAATGGGCCATTAACTTTGTTGGGCCTATCAATTCGCTCGCATGACGCACTGGCATGTGCTACATTATCATTGCCACAAAATATCTGACAAGATGGGATGAAGTCGTGCCAATCAAAGATTATATAGTCAAGATTGCAACATGCTTCATTTCTTACAATATTATCACCCCAGCCAGATATCCATGGATATTGATGAGTGACCAGGGCTCACACTTTCTGAATGAGACCATGCAACAACTCACTCAAGAGTTCACTATTCATCACCAAAGAGCACTATGTATCATCCTCGAGCTAATGGCACAGTCGAAGATTTCAATAAAGTTTTAGAACATGCCTTAACCAATGTTTATAATGTGCAGCGTGAAGATTGGGATCAACATATCTAGACAATTTTATGGGATTACCGAACCACATGCAAAAGGTTGACTAAGCACACACCTTTCACATTATTCCATGGGAAGGAAGTGGTCATGCCATTAGAATTTGTGGTTTTGAGCCTCCGAGTCGCACTCGCAACTCATATGATCGATGATTAATCCCTCAAGCATAGGCATATGGCATGCAAATCGAGACCAAAATGAACTCGCCCTAGTTCTTGGCACGCAAAATAATGCAGCTATGCACTTGGCACAAATTACGATGTCAAAAACACTCAATAAGAATTATTGGAATATTGGTATTGTGTGGTGCAATGGAAATGGACACTTGTTTATATAGTGGAGG
Organism: Picea mariana; assembly: GCA_032191745.1. Classification (NCBI taxonomy): domain Eukaryota; kingdom Viridiplantae; phylum Streptophyta; class Pinopsida; order Pinales; family Pinaceae; genus Picea; species Picea mariana. Next base: position 11,551 of record JASDQU010362601.1, read on the forward strand.
TGGGGAGTTGAACCCCACCGGCTCCATTATATTCCTGGATTGGTAATAAATGAAATTTAAATATATTTATTCCGATCAGTTATAACAACTAGTTGGTCCACGTGAAAGCATCTCATTGGTAATCACCATCGTCTACAACATGCTATACCGTGAGAACGAACG
>JASDQU010362604.1:0-11714 GCA_032191745.1 Picea mariana
CAAATTGTTGTCTTGTTTAAAGATTTGAATTCACAATTAGATTTGAATCGTGTACTTCAATAGTAGTGCCAGAAAGGTCTAGCCTCGTCAATTTAGAATAAGCTTCACCCTTTTTATTACTTAAAGAATTTAAATCATGTAATAATTCTCTTAATATATTGATCCTTTTTATCTAGCATGCCTTCAATTGCTTGACACGAGTATGAAGGGGAAAATATTCTTATTTTCATTGATATTCAACCATTCTTTAAATATTTATAAAAAATGTAGAGAATGCACCCTTATAAAACCCTTCATCATTTGTTAAATCAAATTGTAAATATTCCTTGGTATTTTGAATTTTGGAACCAAGAGGAACAAAGTTATTTGCTAAGTCCCAAGTTTCTAAGATAAGAGACATTCTTTTCTTAATGTTTTCTTCAACATAATTCCTGCTCACAGAAAGTAAACTTGATGCCCCTTTTATCCTTAAGATTGATTTTGGAGTTTTGTTGAAGCTCTTTACAAGTTGGATTGTTGAAACTGGAGTAGCGAGTATCAGAGCTTGCATTAGAGTATATTATAATTCTTTAATTATTTCTTTAATCTTGGATTTTTTAGATTCTTTATCATCTATCAAAACGTCCAGAGAATCCCCTGTGGCTTTATGAAACTTGGAAATTCTAGATGCAGGAAAATTGTTAAGGTCAATTTCAGTGCAAGATTTTCCCAAATCAAAAATTGCTTCTCATGAATTTTAAAGTATAAGATATAAAGGGAGAACCAAGTAATGGTTGTCATGGATCCTGACCTGTGATCCTTGGGAAAAGCCATGCTAATTCTCGATAAGGATTTTTAAATGAACTGACCTGAATTCTTGATATGTCTTCTGGAATTGTTGTAGTATCTTCTAGATATTCCTGTAAAATATCCAATCCATTATTCTTTTCCTTTCAAAAGTTCATTGCTTCATCTCCTTTGAAAGTAATGGCCAACTATGGAATTTTTAGCATTTTCCTGAAAACTGATGGTGCTAAAGATATATGAGATTCACTATGTATTTGAATTACTCTTCAGCTTTGGACAGATTTATTATCACCCCATGAGATTAATTATTTACAATCAAAAAATTCAGGGATGGATCCAACTATAGAAATACCTGATGTCCAATTATTTTTTTCATTTTTCTCTGGAAGAGGAAGTGATGAATAATACCAATAAGATATTGACCAATGAAATTTCTGGTCTTCTCGACCAAACAAGTTCAAAGTATCTCCATAAAATTGTTGTCTTTTGATAGTCATTTAGTGAAGTTGACAGACTCTCATAAACCTCCTTTGGACGTTGATATCAATATTTTCTTGGTAATATACCTTAAACCATTTTTCAGTGAAGTGGTTAATATGAATTAAAGGGAAATTGCCTCGAGAAACATGGTGTTGCCAACGACCTTTTCAAAATTAATTAGCATTTAAATTCCATACGATTTAGCATGAAATCAATATTGGGATATGTAATAAAGGAAACTCATACAATATGGAGGGGAAGCGAGCATAGAAGGAGAAGGAAATACCAACCTACGAGTCCGCTAACCCGTAAACCTATTGTGACTTGTAAATCGGCTAAGTATTGTTTACTGATGAAAGTGGATAAAAAGACTAAGTCATATGGTCGGTCGGTCGAACTTACACATACTATAGCATTACAAAACATGAAGACCCGCGAACCTGCTGTGACATGAGATATCAAAAAGTGACTAAGTATATAAAAAAATGTAAATCACGGAAGACGAGGTTCAATTTAGTAATGACGGAGAAAACAATCTTATGAAAAATAAAAAGGGCCATACCCGCGAGTATGCTAACCCGTGAACCCATTGTTATGAAAAGAAACTTGAAAAAGTGACTAATTCATATTACAATATGTAGGTGGTGGAGAAATGAAGTGCAATTTGCAAACACAAATTTTTTGATAAAGAGGTTTGTGAACCCTCTATATGACAAGAATTTTTCTAAGAAAAGAATTAAAGGTAAGGCTAAGTTATATACAAGTCAAAAACTGGCTCCAACTGTGGGACAAAGACCCCTTGTGGGTCATTGAGAAACCATAATCTCAACCATTGGGCATGGAGTCAGTGCAAGAAATGAAAGTAAATGAAAAATTACAAGAAGAAAAAGGAAAATAGTATGTACAAATAAGGGAAGAAAATATCAAGAAAAGAAACTCTTACGATGTTGGCCATTAACTGGAAATATGTGTATTGTCCATTTCATTTCTTTGAGTAAGTAGGAGTTATAACCCAAAATATTTTCAATAATGTGTGGGCCGATCCATAGAGCTTCAAACTTTGTGTGTAGAGAAGGCATTTCCTTTGCTTTGTTCCATAACAATACCAGTTATCCCTTTTGAAAGTCTTTCATTGTTGTACTCTGATAAAAGTAATTAATAATGATTTGTTTTCTTTGATTCATTTTATTTAATGCTTTAGCTCATTGTTCCTCCAATTTTATCAAATGGTTGTATCTTTTTTGTAAAGGGGAGACTTCTTTGACATCTTCAATATTAACAACATATGTTAATGCATTCAATTCCAAATTAATTTGCATCCTTGCTTTTTCTCCATATAGTAGCATATATGGGGAATTTACGGTGCTATGCTTTGGTGTTAATATGCTTTCCCATAATGCATCTGTCAATTTTAAATGCCAATTCTTTTGATTGAGATCAATGGTCTTCTTAAGAATTTGGATCAAAGTCTTATTAGTAGATTCGGCCAAACCATTTCCTTGTGGATAATAGTTTGATGATTGTCCCATGAATATACCAAATTCTCCACAAAATTTACTAAACTTTTACCCAATGAATATTGACCCATTATCTGTAATAAATTTTTCTAGAACCCCATAGCTTGCTAAAACAGTTTCTTTTAAATTTTTTATAAGATCATCAAAATCTTCCCTTTTTAATGTAGATTTTGATTTGCTGACATAGTCTGTTGTAGTGACATTATATAAATGGACTTTTCTTGATTTTGAATTTATTGGACTAATCACATCAAGTTCTCATTGAGTGAATGGTTTTTATATTGCTATGGGTTGCAAAGGCGTTGCTCCTCTCTTCATTCTTCCTGAAATTTTTTGACAAGAAATGCATTTTCTTATCATCGAATGTGAATCTTTGAAAATAGCTAGCCAATAATATTAATCTCTCATTATTCTATGTGTAGTGGTTGTGGGTGAAAATTGACCACCACAAATTCCCTCATGAAATTCTTTCATCAGTTTCTGATCCTTTGTTTCATCAACACGTATTAACAAAATTCCGCCAAACTTTATGCAAATTTGTTTTTCAACAACCACGCATATTGATTTCATTTCATTGTTAGTGCCCTCCTTTCTCTTGGTGACATGCCATTTGGGAATTTTCCTGATTTGGGAATTCGGGAGTTGATGTAGATGATTATATTGAAATTGATATAGTCCCATTTAATGAGTCAATCCCAACAATAATCTTACACAACCCCTGTCCTCTGACTGCTTTTAGTGGCTTGATCTCAATGTCATATTCTTGAATTTTTTCTAGCCAATTTCCCCATTTCCCTTCTCTTAAATATTGACTAAGAAGCATTTTCACAAGAGAAGTAGGAACATATGAAATGATATGGGAATACATAACATAGGTTCTGAAGTGACTCATTTCTTTGACTAAATAAATATCGTGCTTCTTTATCTTTGAGTACTTCAATTCGTAGTCATGAAGAGGACCCACTGCTTTGACTAAATAAATATATTGCTTCTCTATCTTTGATTACTTCAATTCATAGTCATGAAGAATTTTTCTCATCAATATTATTGGTAATTCTTATCCTTTAATATTTATTTACATGATAATGGAAGCAATAGTTTCTTCAGAAGAAAAATAACATATAATGAAATCTTTACTAAAATCGGAACCGATCAATACATGTGTTGTGGTGATTGCATGCTTGATGTTTGAGATTTTTTTTTGTATTTCCTCAGTCCATTCAAATCTGTGATCCTTCTTTAGCAAAGTGTTTATTGGTTTGACAATCATTGCATAATCTAGGACAAATCTTCTCACAAAATGTATCTTGAAAAAAAATGATTGAACTCCCTTTTTTGATGTTGGTGGATTTAATTCATTAATGGCCTTTACTCTTTTAGGATCAATATAAATTCCTTCCTTGCTGACTATGTGTCCCAATAATTTCCCTTCAAAGACTGCAAATAAACACTTCTTTGGATTTAGAGAAATTTCATATAATCTGTATTGTTTAAATACTTCTCTTAGATGGCCAATATGATTTTCTCTTGTCTTGGAATAAACAATGAGATCATCTTGGTAATCAACCATGAATTTCCCAATCATATCTTAGAAGGCATGATCCATGACCCTATGAAATGTTTCTCCAACGTTTTTCAAAACAAATGGCATGCGTACATATGCATATGTCTCCCATGGTGTGATGAAAGAGGTTTTCAAGTTGTCTTCTTATGTAACAAGCACCTGATTATTGTTGGACAATTGGTTGTCATTGATGTCAACCCTAGAAGAAGTCTAGAAGGCCCTGGAAGTGATGGGTGTATTTGAAGAAGTCTCCAAAGTGGTCCCATTATGGCATATATTTAAGCATGTTCCTCACGGGAAGACACTTTGAAGAATTCTATAAGAATCCCTGGAAATATAGTTAAGTGGTTAAGAATTCTTGAAGGTGTAGTCTTGAAGCCTAAAGTTGATTGAAGAAAATGAGTATGAAGGACATCGAAAATGCATGCAAAACCTCCATGGATTAATAGTTATAATCAATCCATTTCCAATGATAGGTGGCACGCCATGTGGTTTCTCATGGTTGAGAAGTTATTCCTTATTAAAGATCAAGCCCGAAGTATGGTCAAGAATCCCCAAATTTAAGGACAAGAAGTTACAAATTGGCCCTAAATTCAAGTAAAGGAGGTACTTGGAAAAGTATAAATACACATTAAGAACCTCTCATTTTTATTATTCAATCTTTTGATCTCTTAGAACAATATTGGAAGAGAATTTCAAAGGGAATATGAAGTGAAGAAGGGAGAAATTCCAAGGGAAGATGGATTCTTGTGATGATGTGTTCTAAGGTATATTTTTTAAAGGTCATCTTACCATTTTCGCTATAACTTATTTTATAGAATAATTCAAATAGTGTGTTAGCCTATGGCTTACCTTTACCAATCACTAAGTTTAAATTGTCACCTATATTTGTATTATTCATTTAGGATATTAGTAATATATCCTCAAGTGATGACTAATGAGTTAGTTAAGATTGCCTAGCCTAGTCATCATGCATGATTTTAGGATCTAGAGAAAATCTCTCTATGAGGTGGAATCACCCATTGTACTATAAATATGTAACATTGGAGTGAATATTTATGTGTTGGCTATTATGCCTTTTCCTCCATGTTGTTGTTCTTGTCTCTAATTTATTGTGTTTAATTTCTTCAATTGGTTCATAGTGAAACTCAGAGGATGTTTAGAAGACATATCAAGGTACATGTGGTAAGAATTTCATCTTCTGGGTCATTGTATGTTTGGAGATACACTAAGTGGAAGATAGGGTTTTTGACTAGTCTTGTAACTAGTATCAAACAGGTGTTCCGGGTAAAATAGTCATAAATTATTCATAGAGGATCAAAATTCTATGAGACCAATTGAATTGGAAATAGTACAGTTTGTAGTATTTTTTTTGTGAGTTTCATAATCAGATATCGAATATTGAGTGTGTGGCATGTTGTACACTTTATCTATCTAGAATAGGCCATAATTTTGGAAGGTAGTCCATATTCCTTATATCTCCTTTTCAGTGACAATTCAAGGAGAGAAAATTGGAGGTATTTTAGAGAAGATATTGAATAATATTGGGTACATGTTTCAGACCTTGATTCATTATAGGTACGAAGTTATACTTTTCGGAAGTTAGGGTTTGTGACTAATTCATAAAAGAGTCCCAAACAAGTGTTCGAGATAAATTTAAGAAGTGATGTTAGGGTTTATATGTGGACCCATGTGGACCTAAGATCTTTTATTTGGACCCAATTTCTAAGTGGAACTAGGTTGATGATGTTGATATATTAGTTATGGTGCATCCAAATTTGATGATGATGATATATCAGTTGCGATGGATCTAGTTTTTTATGATGATGATGATGTATCAATTATGGTGTATCTATTTTTTATGATGTTGATATATCATTTGTGGTGGATATGGTTTTGATTATGTTGATGTATCAGTATCAATGATAGTAATAGTGACAGTAATAGTGATGGGTTTCAATGATGATGTATCGATATCAGTGAAAATAATAGTGACAGGTTGAGTCTCCATTTATATTTCAAGGAGGAAGGAAGGGGGGAGGAAAGGGGGTTGGAGCCTCCTTCTAGTTGGTGCTGGAAAATACAGAGACTCATAGATTCCTTCATGTTGGAACTTGTAAAATAAGGGGTTGGACCCTCCTTCTAGTTGGAGCTGGAGAATACAGAGAGTTGTAGCTTCCTTCAGGTTATGTTACAACAATATTTTCCTCACCCTATGCAATCTTGCATAGAGGGCCTTATTCCATTTCCCTATGCAGACTTATCTTCCCTGTTGATAAAATCCAAAGACAAAAATAAATATTTTTTCACATGTACGCATCTTGCACACTATACAACAAGCGTATACGTAGGCTGCTCCACTATAGACCGTGTACATCAGGATTTGTGCCAGAAAATGAAAATTAAATGTCCGGTTTCCAAGTCACAACAAGAGATCTCTGATCCTTGGCCTTCCATATACTGCAAATGTTATGAATCGGCTCTTTAGTTCCATTTTGAAGGCTATAAATGGGCCAATTATGAGCTATGTAAAAGGAGAAAGAATTCAACTTTGAGAGCAAAGTTACTCTGGAGAAATTATTTACTTCATATTGAGTCTGCATCCCTTTGTCCTTTAAGTCTGAACACGGTGTTCAACCCCCAAGCTCTTCCCTTATTGATTGAGAACCTCATTGTTTCTCTCTTATGAGCTTGCCTTTGGTGGAGGCCCAGCTGGAAGGAACTTAGTTTCTTGGTTTCGAACCATGCCGACACAGAAGTATGTAACATTTTCACTTCTGCTAATCACATATTAATAGAAATACTCTTTTCCCGTCCAATTGATATCTTGAAAATATATTGAATTATTATTCTATGGATGTATTTGTCATGTTTATTAATGGATTATGCTATCTAATGTGCTAACCTTTTATATTATCACCATATGCTTGCTTTGTTTGTTTGTTGAGAACTTGTAGCAGGTATATATAGATTTGGGTCAAAGTTCTCAACGGTGGACTTCATCGAACATCTAGATGAGGTAGGTCTCTTTCTTATCTCCCTGGAATATTGGTTTATATAGCATGTTGTTGGGATAGAGTTGATTTCTACAGTCATTTCCTTCTATTGTGGTTTACCCTAGCCATAGAGATATTGTCCTCGTAACAGAATTGGCGACCATACTGGGGATTGAATCTTCTTTCTTAGGGTTTGGAGTATTTTTCTCCTTAGATTGCTCTCGTTTCTATTGTGGTTCTTGTCGTATCATTGCTTGACAGTTCTTGTTCACTCTGGGTCTGAGTTTTCATCCTTTCTCCCTTGCTTGGCCTTGTTTTGTAGCATATACGTGCCTTTTTCCTTGACAGTGGTGTACATACATTGGTTGTCTCACTGCAAGATGCGTATATACACTCTATTTGCCTGAACAACCACGTACATCCATTTTCCTTGCTTGTTTGTTGGGTCTGGTGGTTTCTGGGTGGGATTTGATGTTCATTGAGTCTTCTTATGTCTCTGTAGTTCCTGTTGAGTGCTTGTGGGAGGATAGGAAACCCTCTTTTGGTTGAATTTCTAGGCAGAGTCTTTCTCATCGTCTTTTCCTTTTTAATTGTTCTTGTACATTGGGGTAAGTGTTTTTCTGCTTGGTATCCTACTTGAGTTGTCTCTTTTTATTCACATTAGGGTTATATATCAAGTTACTTTTTAGTCCATGCATTTTCAGTTTTGTTATATTGAAAATAAAAATAAAAAAATAGGCATTTTGAATTACTTGGCATTTTTTTCTTTTGAAGTCCTTATCATTAGATTAGTCCATATAGTGAAATATTGCATTTTAATTCTGAATTGCAGAGTTGAATTTGAAAATTGCATTGGTTTTTAGAAGCATATCATTCATTGAAAGTTAAAGTTAGGATTTTGCATTATTTTCATATTTACTTTTCTTGCAGATTCATAACACCATGAGTTTCACTACCATCCCTTTTTGAGTAATCACGGCCATTAAAATCAATGCTATAATTTAAAATTGATTAGTCATGATTTTATTTTCTAGGGTACACAAACTAGCCTAGGATTTAGTGCCTTGGAATAGGATTTTGTGAGTAAACTTCTCCAAGACAATTAAATCAACATACGTGTCTGAGTTAGGGAGTGGAGAAATCTATTCTATAACTGGTAAGATCAGGAGGCTCTGCTCACACCGAAGTTAATCACGAGGTCGCACGAAGTCGGTTGAAGGGATATCCCCCCAATACCTTCCTAAAGTTAGAGATATTTCTGGGGATCTATTTGTATGTGGGGATCTTGCTAGTGCTTTTACCTCTATGAGAGGTAGTGATTTCTGTTAGGACCACACTATGCACCTTTTTGCCCATAATTTTTTCCATTATTATACTCCTGATCACCTATATTTAAACCTATACTATCACTTTGTCTGATCATCTCAAAGGTATACAACGTCCTTTCTCATTACTATATGCTTAATCTGTTTTGCATAATATTTTACATCACTTTTGTACTTAACCATTGATTAGAAATGCATAAGTGTCCAAAACCACAGATTTGCATTCAAGGCCTATTGCTGAAACACAGAGCTGCTACACAATCCGAGGTCGCAGATGCTGAAACACGGAGCTGCTACACAGTCCGAGGTCGCAGATGCTGAAACACGGAGATGCTACACAGTCCGAGGTCACAAGATGCTAAAACACGGAGCTATTACACAGTTCAGAGTTGCAGATGCTGAAACATAGAAGAAACCGACAGAACCGATGTTACTGAAACACAAGCCGCCACAGTCAGTGGTCAACACAGTCAGAGCACAATTCACGTGGCTGAAACAGCCCGTGAATTGCGATGCTGAAATAGCATCAGCAATGATGAGAAGAAGCTGTTACACCAGCCGTAACAACAATACCTCGCTCAGTTCCTGTAATAGCATTCGGTTGCGTAAAACCAGGACATCCTATGCTGATTTAGAAAGAAGATCCGACTTAGGATAGGATCCAGATATGTATTGTAATGATTGTATCAAAGGGATTTCCTCTTTAAATCAAAGGAAATCACCATTTGAGATATCCAGGTTTTGATGTATTGAAGCAACTCCAGAGAAGCGAGACGTGTTCTATTCTTTCAATTTGTAATGTGATATTTCAACAGATGAATATAAGACTGCTTTGATTATTCGTCTCTAAGCTTTTCCGTTTCAGGGGAATCTTGTGAGAAGGGAGGGCCCACCTTCATCACAAGATTCACCCATTAGTTAGAAGTGTGTTAGTATAATTTCTATTCATGCTTTGTTTAACTGTCGTTTGTTGAAACACTGTTTAATGAATTTCGCTTTGCTGAAACACTACTAACTCTGTTTATTGAATGGAATTTGTAATTCTTTGCAATCTTGTGTGATGATTTTATGCTAGCAGAGATTTGATTAAAGGTTCCTGCTCAGACAGAAAGGAATCGGGACATCATACCCTCTGTAGGATTTGTTTACTGCTGAAAGTGTGCTAGCCAAAGGTTTGGTTAAAAGGTTCCTGCTCAGACAGGAAGGAATCCAATTACCTGGAACACTGTAGATTTCATTTCCTTCAGCAAGAGTGCTAGCCAGAGATTTGGTTAAAGGGTTCCTACTCAGACAGGAAGGAATCACAAACACCTTGTCCTCTGTAGATTTCATTTCCTTCAGAAAGAGTGCTAGCCAGAGATTTGGTTAAAGGGTTGCTACTCAGACAGGAAGGAATCACAAACACCTTGTCCTCTGTAGATTTCATTTCCTCCAGCAAGTGTTCTAGCCAGAGATTTGGTTAAAGGGTTCCTACTCAGACAGGAAGGAATCACAACACCTCATCTTCTGTAGATTTCCTTTACCTCTGCAAGTGTGTTAACCAGGGATTGGGTTAAGGGTTTCTACTTAGAAAGGAAAGAACCAAAACATCCTGTCCTCTGGAAACTTTCATTAATGCTAGCCAGACACCGGGTTAGGGATCCCTGCTCAGAAAGGAAGGGATCAAACTGCTCTGTTCTCTGTAGACCTCAACCTCACAAGTGTACTAACAGAAGTAAAGCTCAAGGCTCTTGCTCAAAAAGAAGGGAACTAGGTGGCTTTGTTTTCTGTTAGATAGAGTTAATTGTTTCCTGCATTGTTGTTTTCATGAAAGAGTGTTAATACTGAAGTTTCTATTGAGAGTAAGGGTCCTGTTCTCTGATTGCAGAATAATTGTTCTTTCCCATCGCAAGTGTTATTTTAAATGTAATCCAGTATTCTTAGACTGATCTTTAAAGGTTTGCAATAGGGAAGTTACTTTCTTGTGATTTAATGCAGAACTTCAGTTTAATTGAGCAGTGAGATTAGTATAAGTTTCTTTACTACAACACTAAGCTGCTTTTGGAATTGAGCATATATAGTGCATGGTTATATTTGAAATAAAAGACTTCCCTGGGTTGATAATTTATGTTTCACTTGGTTTTTTGAAATCAATTAAGCAATTATAGTGACCAACATTTTGGCACCGTTGCCGGGGAATATAGCTATAGATTTCAAAAGCACTTATGATTTCTTTTCTTTAGATAAAAAGAATGCATGAAAGACCCCAAAAACCCCAAAGACACTAACCCTACAGGTGGCAAAGGAAAAGGAAAAGGAGGAATAAAAACTTTCATTGATGACATTGCATCCAAGTCTGAATCTGCTGCTCAACGACCAAACCTTCAAAAACAAAATTCCCAGCCTTCATTTCGAGCAATTTTCAGAACAGGGAAACAAGTTTGGAGTCCAGAGACAGTCCAGAAGCTAGTAGGATACATTGAGGACAGAGCAAGTGTAGCAGGAGAACAGACAGAGGAAAACATGGATGAGTACAATGAATGATTGCATCTTGAAGATCAGGTAGATCCTGAAGGAGAGGTAAAAGATGAAAATTCTTTCTCTACATTAGGATTTCCCATTGGTGATCTCCCTAGAGGAGCAGCCCCCATGAAAAATATTCCACTCTCAGCATTGCCTAATTTTCATGGTTTATCTTCGGAGGATCCTGATGAATTTCTGTTTGAGTTCGATATATTATGTAGGATTGATGATTACACTTCTGATGCTCAGAAATTGAATTTATTTCCAGCAACACTAAAAGGGAATGCATTAAGATGGTTTATGAGTCTTGGGAGCCATGTAATCACAACATGGGACCAAATGAAACAGAAATTCTTAACCAAATACCAAGATTACTGCCGAACAAGGGAAAAGAAGGAGGAGCTATTCAAAATGATGCAGAAAGAAGACGAGAATCTGGAGGACTTTGTAGAAAGGCTCCAATACAATCTACAAAGATCCAGTCATCCCAATGTAGGTAAGGATATTCTCAAAACTATTTTATTAAAAGGGGTAAGGGATGACT
>JASDQU010362609.1:0-11712 GCA_032191745.1 Picea mariana
AATGGGCAAATTTTTTTACTTACCTCCAAATGCAAAAATTGTGAAATGGACTAAAAATTCCAATGCCAAATCCACAAATTTGACCCTTGAATCCACAAAATCCCAATGGCAAACTCCTCCTTGGTTGGTTGAATGGCTTGGCTCTCCTCCTTGGCTAAATGCACAAATAAAACACTAAAAACCCCTCACTAACCCCTTAAACCCACGTGTTTCTTAAAATTTTAAGACAGCCAATTTTTTCCCATCGACCCGCAATTTTTTCCCGATTTTTTCCTTAAAAATCGCCAAAAAATCGGTCGATTTTTTCAACGATTTTTTCCTTAAAAATCGCCTTCCAGAAAAAATCGTGATTTCGGCTATTTTTTCACGATTTTCTCAACATAGAGTTAAATACATCAATACAAATATTTTGTCGTTGTATTAATTCCACTAAGCAATTAAGTAGGATCAAATTAGTACAGGACATCATTTTGTGCATAGTTGTTGAATACCTATTGAGTTTATGGTTGAGGCTCGCTCTAAAATGAAGAAGAAAAAAAAAGTATGAATTTTGGAGTCACATTGAAATGTTGTAAACCAAAGTTGTCACTCTAACTCAAGAGTCTATGAATAGATAATTGATGAACATCACCCATTTTCTATAGAACTTGAAATCCTCTATCACAACATTACAATATACCATCCAATAACAATTGTCAAAGCTCCAAAGATGAGTGTTTATAACAAGAGAAGCAGTTCAGAGGCACTGGGTTCTAGTAGTCAGCAAAATATTCTCAAGAAAATGAAAATCACACCATCATCTCAGATAGTAGACCTGGAAGAAGAAGAACATAAAGGGAAAACGAGCATGGAGATGGTGGAAAGTGTAACCAAGAACGAAGAGGTTGTTATAGGAAGCATGCCACGGACTGAAAGCAGCTCCAGGGTTTTTAGCAGCAAGAAACATATATTTGGCAAGATGCCTGGGGCAGTTTATCAGTCCAAAGAAGACTTAATGAACCAGTATGTTGTGAAGGGAAGTATGGCCAATAGTGAAATAAGAGACATGTTTCCCAAGGTAGAGAATATCTCCTAGCATAAGGCTTCCTTTTTTTCAGTCAAGGATGTGGAAAGAAAGACATTTAACATAGCAATAGAAGATGATGAGAAAGTGTCTGAAATCAAGATGCATTATGAAAATATTGGCACTCCAAACAAAGTAAAGTTCCACAGGAATGTCAGTGACATGCTATATTCAGACTACCTGAGTTTAGGTCTGAGGGTTTCCAGAATGACAACACATGCACTCAGATTAGATGGACAATTGAAGCGGGAGAAAGAATCAAGTCAAGTTTGGCAAACACAGGTCAAAAGATTGGAATCTTAACGCCCTCAAGGGGTAAAATCTTCTTTATATGAGAAAGAGAAGATGATCCAAAGCCTAAAGAAGAAGTTGAATATGTCCTCCACAAAACATCCACAGACAGCAGAGCTAGCAGCTCTGGAGAAAGAAAAGGAGACATTCAGACAACAAGCACTAAATTACAAAGCTAAAGTGTTGCAGCTGGAAAAAGAAAAAGAGAATTTGTCACAAGGACAAGTAGAAACATCAGACATGGCTGTCATTATACCCGCTAATACAGAAGCTAGATCAAGCACTGATGGATTGGTTCAAGCTATGTCTCAAGTGAGTTTACAGACAGGGGAAATCAAAATCCTTAAGGAGGCCTTAGAAAAGTTGAAACAAGAGATGAAAATAAAAGATGAAAAGATGGCTCAACTCCAAAGAGAGAATCAAGATTTGCAAGAGAGAGTAAGCAAGTTGAAAATGAGGTTAAAAGGTAAAACAATGTTGCAAGGAGCTAAACATGTGATATGGGATGCTATTGCTGCAGAGGCTGCTAAGTTCAAGGTTTATCTGAATTTTATAAATGAAAAAGACAGCATGGCTACCACGACCCGAAGCAGGTGTATTGTTGTTAATGAAACACTAGCCAAAAAACCCTCGAAATGGGCCCAGAACACTATTGATTTGCTAAATTCTATGCCCACTACTGATCTTCAGACTATTGGGGTAAAGGACAGAACTGCGTTGATTATTTGGGCCAGGAGGATCATTGCCAAGCACAACTTGCTCAAATCGGTTCAAAACAAAGCTATGAAAATGGAACACAGTATACAAGAGTTTAAGGATACATTTGAACAATTGTTTATCAAGGGCCTCCCACCATTTTGGGATGGCAAAGGTTCATTATACAATCAAGAAGACTACAATTCTATCCTCATTCAGTGTAGAATGGATCATTCCAAATTTGAAGCTATGGAGGAGAGTCTGAAAGGCCCAAGTCTGGTAGAGTATTTGGCCACAGATTTTGAGATTTTGAATCAGTTTAAAACAGTGAAGATTGGCCTGTCGACTATGTCCTATGCCACGTGCATTGACCTAGAGATTTTGATAAAGGAGATGATGGATTACGATATTCCTTCTAACTCACAGTGGAAGGAAATCGTATGGCTAGGCAAGACGAAATGTGGTTTTCCTGGAACCAGTAAGTGACCTCCAAGTGTCACCAAACCAACAAGTTCGACAGAAGATCAGGACAAGCCAGATGTCGTAAAGGAAGCTGAGCAGTCAGGGAAATCCGTTCCTAGTTTTGAAACGTATTTTGTGTAATCATTGTAAATCGGTTCATATACTGAGACTCTCAGTTGAAATTATTATAATCAGTTGTAGAAGTTGAAACGTACGTTTCAGTTTCATCCATCGTAATCGAATTGTATAAATATTGGGGCATTTGAATGAAATAATGTTGGCAGAAGTGCAAGGGCACATTTTTTGTTGTTTCGAACTCTATTGTAATTTTCTGAAGCTGAATTGAATATATATGTTGAAGCTTTTGAAGTCTCTATGAAAAGATTCTAATGGTGGTGATATGATTTTTGTCTTCTCTCATCGTATGTATTTCCTATGATTCTTTATTTCCATTTGCACTATCTTCTGTTTAAATTGGATAGTAAAAGGCCCAGAATTCATCTCGCGATGCTCTTGGCTTAAGCAATTTAAACTGTGTAATTTTCATCTTAACGAATTCAGAATTCATTTCAGTAATGCTCTGATGTAGTTATTTGTTTTCTATGTCTTCCTGCACTCTATTTAAATTCAAATATAACTCTGATTCATCACCTCATTTAGCCTTTATCCTCTGGAAAGTTCTGTCGGCTGATCATTGTTTTCATTCACTTTCAAAATTTTGACTCCATAGCCCTAAGTGTTCCTCCCATTCATTGCCGGCAATTTTATTAAAAACCCCCAAACAAACCAAATCTAGCCACCGATTTCCAAAGAAATATCAAGTGACACGAGAGATCCCTCTATGAGTTGAGCAGGCTAGTGCCTCAGCTCTAAAGCTGGTTGAAACAGTTACCTCTGTCGTTTTTCTATCAGCCAAACAAAACTTACAAAGTGCTAACATTTTGGCGCCATTGTCGGGGACGAAATTGAAAAATCTTCCCTGGGAAAATGACTTAAAGCTTTAGTTTGATCCCTAAGGGTGACAGTGGATCAAATACCTTATTGGCTGAGATTATTTTTACCCTGACGACTCTGTTACTTAGAGACCATTTGCACTACACCATGTGAGATAAAAATCCTGGCTCCTAAAAGAATTCACACCAGGAGCAACCCAAACCCAGAAGTTGCAATCCCTGTGTCTGACCCTGAAAAGCTTGTTCATAAAAGAAAAGAAAAGCCAGTAATCCCAGTATTACATCCAGACCGATATCTGTCTTTGCTCAAGGACGGAGTGACTAGCATTGAATACCTTGAGTTTGACGTGAAATTTGAACAATCCCTGTTCAGAACTAAATCTGAATCTCGTTTAAGTGAGACCATCTTTGACGAAAAGAGATTTCAACATTTGATTTTAGCTAAGTATGCTAGGCCTGTAGTTACCCCTGCTCAAAACCAACAGCCACTCTGACCCCTCACAATAGCTATGGCAGCTAGATTTCTTCCTCTCGTATTGCCTACTCAATTACATGATTTACCTCAAGATTATAACCTAAGAATCAAGTTATATGATGTTGAAGGTAACATATTAGCCCAAAAGCACCTAGACTAGTTTAATGATTTCATAGACTTGGAAGAGGTGGACTTTGCACATGTAAAAATGAGGTTTTCTACACAGAGTCTTGCTAGAGAAGTGAGGAAATGGTTCAGAGCCCTTCCACCAACTAGTATCGCAGATTTTGATGCCTTTGAAACCAGCTTCTTTGCAAAATGGGGAGATAAGAAGAACCCCCTTCAGTTGTTGACCTAGTACAACAACATGAAAATATCACCTGATGAAACAGTGCGGTAGTTTTCAACCAGATTCATGAAGGTCTATAATACGATTCCTGTTGAAGTAAAACCCCCCCCTAAAGTTGATCAGCTCATATATGTTGATTCCTTTGAAAGTGATTTTTCCTTATTATTGAGGGAACAAATATCTGCCACATTAGATGATATGATGATTGATTCCATAGAAGTCGAAGTGAACCTAATGGCTTCAAGGAAGATGAAAACTAACTCTGGCAGGGAAATAACAAAACTCAATATAAAACAAAGCCTTTGACATCACAAACATCAGAAGAAAGGTTTGAAGCAATGATGAGAAACATGGAAAGAATGATGGAGAGAATGGTTCTGGGAAATAGGCCTAACCCTAGAGAACAGGCTGATGGTCCACCCAGAAATCCGAGAAGACCAATTATTCCATAGATTAGACAAAGAGAGCAAAGAAATCAGGGGAATCAGGCAAATCAAGCAGATCAGGCAAATCAGGGAAACCAGGGAAATCAAGGGGAACAACAAATAAGGCCTCCTTTCCAAAATAATTATGTGAATGAGGATTATGATGGATATTTTGAAGACAACATGAACTATTGCGATGATAAAGAAACAAAGGTATTTTTTACCAAAGAAGAACACGACCAATTCATGGATGCAAGTGAAATTGTTTTGCAAGATGAGGAGGAAAGACAGGAATAGTGGCATATGACATGTCCATCAGTAGGATTCCCTTTAATTTTGCATCCCATGACCCGGACAATAGAATACCAAATTTTGGAGGGATATCAGCGACCACTACATCCATCACCATATTCTTTGCAGGGATTTGTGCCAAAGACACCACCATATCCTTGATCATGCCAAGGCATTTCACCTTTCTTGAATCGAAAGAGAACGGGTATTTATAAGGTCTTGTGACATCGAGACCCAATTGGTCCATGACCACTTTTGGCATCTTTATAAGGTCTTGTGACATCGAGACCCAATTGGTCCATGACCACTTTTGGCATCTTTATAAGGTCTTGTGACATCGAGACCCAATTATCTTATCTATTCAGTGGAAACTGAATTGGGGTCTTCCATTTTCTTCAATGACCTATGTTCCGAAGAAAAGGAAATGGAAATCGTGATGGCCGACAAAGACAAGTCTAACCAGTAGATAGAGGATTTTTCAAAGCAAAAAGATGATGCAGAGGATCATATATGGAAAATGAGTTTCGATAGAGCTACATGCAGAGAAGGAGATGGAGTTGGCGTATGGATCAATCATCCCAAGGGAGACTCCAAGTTATGTTCTTATAAGTTAGTGTTTGAATGCACGAATAACATGGTTGAATATGAAGCATTAATATTGGGGTTGAAATTTTTGGAAGAATTGGGTGCCAAAAGAATTGTTGTACATGGAGACTCTGAGCTAATCATAAATCAGATCAAGGGCATCTACCAAGAAAAACATCACAGATTAAGGGCTTATAGAAATCTAGTACTAGACCTCCTTGAGAAATTTCCAGAATGCAATCTTTCAGCAATTCCAAGAGAACAAAATCAGGTTCCTGATGCCTTAGCTACTTCAGCAGCAATTTTCAAAGTTCCAATTTTCCCTAAAAAAAGATACAAGGTTGAAGTCAAGTACAGGCCAGCAGTACCAGATAATACGAAGCACTAGCAAGTTTTTGAGGATGACAAATAGATAGAAAGATTCCACAAGATGGAGAATGAATTTGAAAATTTGAACATTGATGATGAGGTGGATGCAGTTGCTTTCACAAAGGAAGGGTATTTTGACAATCAAATTGCAGGCAGAGATATCATGCAATTAAAAAGCAACATCATTCCTAAGGGCCTGGTACCGTTAGAGAAACTTTTTTATAATAATGACGTGGCCAGAAGTCCAAAGATTACAGTAAATGAAGGAGATGTGGAAGATTGCAACATTGGGACTCCATAGGATCCAAAGATCATTAAGTTGTCTAGAAATCTCAACCCTGAAGTCAAACAGAGGTATGTAAAATTAATGAAATAATTCCCTTATGTCTTTGCTTGGAGCTATGATGAGCTGAAGGTTTATGATACTAGTATAATCTAGCATGTTATCCCAATCAAATAAGATCACAAGCCATTTAAACATAAATTGAGAAGAATAAACCCTTTGTTGTTACCATTGATAGAGAAAGAAGTAAAGAAACTATTTGAAACAAAAATCATAGTGTCCCTGAGGTTTTCCAAGTGGGTGGAAAATATGGTGCCAATTAGAAAAAAGAGTGGAGAAATCATGTTGTGTGTGGACTTCAGAAACCTGAATAAGATATCTCTTAAGGACAACTACTCATTGCCCAAAATGGACCATATTCTACAGAAGGTGGTAGGCTATCAGAATATGTCAATGTTAGATGGTTTCTCTGGATACAATCAGATTATGGTGCACCCTGACAATCAGGAGAAGACAACGTTCACCACACCATGGGGAACATTCATGTATGCCAAAATGCCATTTGGGCTTATGAATGCAGGGGCAACGTTTCAAAGAGCTATGGACATAGCTTTTGCTGATGAAAAAGACAAATTCATTTTTATATACCTGGATGACATCACTTTGTATTCTTCTTCAGATGAGGAACACCTCAAGCATCTCAGAAGGGCATTTCAGAAATGCAGAAAGTTCGGGATCTCATTAAATCCTAAGAAGTCAAATTTCACCATGGAAGAAGGAAAGTTGTTGGGACACATTATTTCAAAAGAAGGGATAAAGGTAGACCCCAACAAATTGAGGGGATCCCAAAAATTGGCATACCCAGAAGTAAAAAGGAAGTACAATCTTTCCTGGGCAAAGTGAACTTTCTGAGGAGATTCATCCCTAATTTGGCTGAAATCATAAAACATATTACCAACATGTTAAAAAATGGAAATGAAATAAAGTGGATTCATGAGGCTAGAAAAACTTTTGAAGACATCAAGCTGGCATTGACGAAAGCTCCTGTACTGGCCAGTCCCAATTTTGAGAAAGATTTCATATTATTCTCTTTTTCCTCAGAACACACAATTGTGGGTGTGCTACTCCAGAAAGATGACCAGAATTTTGAAAATCCAATAGCATATTACAGCAAGACATTGAGGGATGCTCCTTTAAAATATGACATTATGGAGAAGCAAGCATATTATCTAGTAAAGGCCTTGAAAGAATTCAAAGTCTACATCCTACACTCCAATACTACTGCTTATGTACCTAGTATCTCAGTGAAAGACATTTTAACTCAGCCTGATCCCGAAGGAAAGAGGGGAAAATGGATTGCGGTGCTATTAGAATATGATCTTGAAATCAAACCCACAAAGTTGATCAAGGGACAGGGGCTGGAAAAATTGATGGCACAGACCAATTGCGAATTGTTAGGAATAAATTTCATTGCAGACCTGTCAAAGGTTGCAGGAGAAGAGAAGGAAACTCCACAAATATCCCAAAAGTTTCTTGACTATACCTGGTATGCCGATATCATCTTTGTGCTGAAAAATTTGCAGGCTCCTCCTGAATTTAGTAAGACAAAAGCCAGATTCTTGAAATTGAAGGCAGCAAAATTTTGTATAGTGAATGAATTGCTATATTGGAAAGATCCATGAGGGATTTTATTGAGTTGTTTGATAGAATAAGAAGCAGAGAAAACCATCAGATAATTCCATATAGGTGACTGTGGAGGTCATCATTACTGGAAAACAACTGTGCATAAAATTCTGAGAGCTGGATTTTATTGGCCTAGCATTTTTCCCAATGTTTATAAAGAGGTTTCAAAGTGCCATGAATGTCAAATCTTCGATGGAAAAGGAAAATTGCAGTATATGCCTTTAAAACCCATTTCAACGAAAGATCCTTTCAGACAATGGGGCCTTGATTTTATAGGAGAAATACACACGCAATCCTCAGCTTAACATAAATGAATCCTGACAGCAACAGATTATTTCACCAAGTGGACTGAGGCAGTTCCTGTTGGAGTTACTTCACACACACCTAGGATTTATTTTTCCTAAGGTTTAACCTTTTTTATTAGTCATAATTAGTCATTATCTAGTCTCCTATATTTAGGGGAGAATATTCCACTTGGTGAATATTCTCTTTCAGTTGACACTTCAGTTTGACTAGTTGAGTTGAGTGTAGATGTTGCATTGGTTTTGTCACCATGCAACATTGGGATCATCGCCATGCTAATTTGCACTTGCCTTGGGATCATCACCAGACTGGCGCATTAACCTTGATTTCCTGAGTTAACTCCTTACTACTCTTTGTTCAGTCAGTTAACTGAAGACTAGTTGACTATTTAACTCAGCTAGGTGGCAGTTCACTCCCATAACTGCCTGAGAGACTAGACTAGGTGGTAGTTTAATCCCGTAATTGTTGATGTGTGTCCAAATCACTCTAGACCACCACTATGGCTCATTAGTTACTCATGTATCCTATATCTATTGTAAATTATTCACTCTTTGAGTGTGGAATACGGTTAATGAGAATTATTTCATTCTTTCTCTCCTTCTTATTCTTTCTCCAATTCTCTTTGCAAATGTGTGTATTATTGTTTAGCTAGATATATTTTGTGCAGGTTCAACACATTTACATGGTATCAAAGCCAACAGACTACTAAGCAAAATCTACACCAAATTACTTTTGCAGTTACTAAATATTGAAGAACGCAACAAAAAGATGGATTATTCGCCAGAAATACTTCTCACGCCTCGTAACTATTTGGAATGGAAGCCAAAAATTCTGCTTATGCTCAAATGCAGAGGCTTGTACCAAATAACTATGGCAATGGAAGTAGAGCTTGATTCTGTCGATGAGAAAAATGACTTTCTCAATAGACAAGATATGGCCATAGGATGTATCCTCTATTTTATTTCTCCCGAAATTCTCCATCAAGTATATGATGACTCACAATAATTCACTCCAAATGATTTATGGAGCAAATTGGAGGTATTATTTCGGAATAAGGATGAATGCATGAAAAATGTTGACAAGATAGAGAATGTAGAAAAGCCACTGGAAGATAAATCATCTCAATTTGAAGAGCCTTCTACACAAGTATCTACAGAAAATCGTATTCCATCAATTGAAGATGATGTCTACTCCATTTTAGATTTGTTTTGTGAAATTCATGTGGAAGATATATGGCATGCATCTCAGGAGTCACATGAAGATAGTTTTCCATGCACAATGCATGCATCTCAGGAGACAAAAAGGGAGTCCCACACATCAGACTCAATTTTGATATTTTTTTAGCTCTATTTGCATAAACAAATTGGATATTTGAATTCCTCTCGGGAAAATATCCAATTTCAAAAAACAAATCGTTTGAAACGGAGTCCAGAAAGTGAAGTTATGATCGTTTCAAAATCAACAAAATTTCAGCGTTTTTTCCAGAAACGGCCGCACGGTTTTCAAAGTTGTATCCAAACTTTATTTGGATATTTTTCACTACAAGAAGATAAAGTGGATATGTGTGGACATATCAATGGTGCATATACTTCATCAGATCCGTGCAGACATCTGCATATTCAACAAAATCTTCAACGAGCACAAACTTGCACAGTTGTGAGGTCTTCTTGGAGTGAAGGACAAGGTTGCTTAGCAACTATTTTTTGTTCTTTCTCATTTTTTTTTTTAATGCATTGTAATTTGAGGGGGGGGTTCCCATGAAGTTTTCCCTCTTTCCTTGTTTATTTCAGTGTATCTTTTGTATTTGGGTACCTAACATGGCCTTGTTGCCGAGACCCATTGTTTATTTTCACCATAGTGATGTTCAGGGGGAGTGTTGGAGTTACTTCACACACACCTAGGATTTATTTTTCCTAAGGTTTTTCCTTGTTTATTAGTCATAATTAGTCATTATCCAAACTCCTATATTTATGGAAGAATATTCCACTTGGAGAATATTCTCTTTCAGTTGACACTTCAGTTTGACTAGTTGCGTTGAGTTTAGATGTTGCATTGGTTTTGTCACCATGCAACATTGGGATCATCACCATGCTAACGTGCACTTGCATTGAGATCATCACCAAATTGGCGCATTACCCTTGATTTCTTGAGTTAACTCCTTATTACTCTATGTTCAGTCAGTGAACTGAAGGCTAGTTGACTAGTTAACTCAGCTAGGTGGCAGTTTACTCCCGTAACTGGCTGAGAGACTAGACTAGGTTGCAGTTTAATCCCGTAACTACTGGTGTGTGTCCATATCACTCTAGAACACCACTATGGATCATTAGTTACTCATGTATCCTATATCTATTGTAAATTATTCACTCTTTGAGTGTGGAATATGCTTAATGAGAATTATTTCAATCTCTCTCCTTCTTCTTCTTTCTCCAATTCTCTTTGCAAATGTGTGTATTATTGTTTAGCTAGATCTATTTTGTGCAGTTTCAACAAATTTACAATTCCCACCAGGCAGGCAACAAACGATGTCATCATTCGATTCTTAGAAGACAATATTTTATCCAGATTTGGATGCCCAATCAAGATTATAACGGACAATGCAAAAGCTTTCAAATCCAAGAAAATAGAAGAATTTTGCAGTGATTACAATATCACCCTTGGTCATTCTACATCATACTACCCTCAAGTGAATGGATTGGTTGAGTCTTCGAATAAAATCTTATTCAAGATCATCAAAAAATTGTTGCAAGAGAATAAAAAGGCATGGCACAAAAATCTCATCCATGCACTGTGGGCTGACATAATATCCCCTAAGAGGTCCATAGCAACATCTCCTTTCCAGATCGTTTATGGAACTGAAGCAATTTTTCCTACCACATTGGAGTTGTCAGTAATAAGACTATTGCAAGAGAAAGACGCAGAGATAGACGCCACACGAAGAAAGGTGGATGAACTCATCAGTTTACAGCAGACCAGAGAAAAGGCTTTCCATAATGCACAGTTTCACCAAGACAAAATCAAAGAGGCTTTCGAAAGACATACCAAGGTGGATGATTTTGAACCAGGAGACTGGGTACTAAAATGGGATGCCAGAAACGAAGATAAGGGAAAACATGGGAAATTTGATTACCTATGATTGGGCCCGTTCAGAATTGCAGCATACCATGGAAGAAATGCCTACTTGTTACAGGAGAGTAATGGAGAGCTCGTTGGAGGAGGGCCTTTGAATGGCAGGTTACTCAAGAATTACATCGTTTGAAAACCATCACCACACCATTCATTGTACATAATCTTTTTTACGTTTTCTTTTCACATAAAGAAGTTGGAATAAAAGCAGCATAGTTGAAGCCCGAGGTGAAGGCCCTGAGCTATGTTGGGTCGATTTTGAATTTTTTTGAATAAAGACCAGCAGATTCAAATTGCACGAATAAACCACAGCCCAATGGGTAGGCACTTAGTCTACAGTTCTTTGCTACCTCACAGGGAG
>JASDQU010362613.1:0-11711 GCA_032191745.1 Picea mariana
CCCAAGAAATATACATGACAATATTATTTTTCTTACAAAGTGATATTAAACCCCAATTCTTTCCTCCTTTGATCTCTCATGTTATATTTAGGTTTTATTGCAATCCCTCTTCAATTTTCAACCATTTGTATCCTAGCATCTAGGCTTTGTGGCATTCTTCACCATAGAATACTTCTTTCCATCACTTTTTGCGTTATCATTGTAATTTCCATCCAACTAGGGCTTGACATCTTTAGTGTTTGAAGTTGTTTCATGTCATTTTGTAGTTCAACAATAATTTTTCATCTAAACCCTAGTTTTAGCTTCCACTTTCAGTCTTCTTCGTTGCATGATTACTTGTTTAAAGGGATATTATATTTTTGTTGTTGTAACTTGTCTTATTGTTGAAGTGATTATCTCTGAACACAGGTTTTATGAAAGATTTATCTTTTATTTTGATTTGTAGTGTTTTAGGACAATCATTTGAAATACTTTACTTAGTAATTATCATTTACTATCTTAAACACCTCACACACAAATCTAGAATTGCTTAACCACCTTGTGTCTACCTTGAACTTTGATCCAAGTGGTGGTATATTTGAGTGACCATGATAGAAGGTTGTAGACTTGATTCAATCTTGTTATAGGATTCCTTGCGGTTACTAGTGAAGCCTCCCTTGTGTTGGATTTCAATCCTTCACTAAAATCAGGGAAGTAATTGCTAGGGTGATAGTGGCAAGTACTCCCATATGTTACATTTGTATTTCATCTTGTGATGGATTTTCACAAGTGCTATATTGGGTGATAATAAGAACCATAGGTGCCTTCATTATGCTATGAAATAATTTTAATGTTCACTCATAATTATTCTATTATTAATGAGAAACATCTATCTAGTTATTGAATTTAATAGCCCGGTATTTAAATTGACTCCTCCCGAGGCCCACTACTTCTTTTGAGGTGCAAGGAATAAAAAAAATTATATTTCATATGTTATGTCCCTCGTTGAATCTATCTAAGATCCCCACTCTAGCAGGAATATATAAGTATTATTGTGTGGTGGGAATATAGAAGTAGTTTTGGGTGGGATGCAGTATAGTGTAGGAATCTATTTTCAACCCACCCAAAGTACTACATCCATGCTCTATCCATTTATCTGAGAGATTAAGCTTACTAAAATGAAAATTTGTTTCATTATTCTCCTCTATTAGTGCCTGAGAGATTGGATATTAGTCAAATTGATCATTTTGGAATCACAACAAAGGGGTGGGAGGGAGATCTTGCCTCTTGAATATTTCATGTAGTTGGCCTCCTTTAATATCTCTAATAACTAAATTAATTCCCACTGACCTTGGACGAATCACCATCCATTCTATTTACCCCATCCACTCTCTTTTATCGACCAATCTTCTTCTATTTCATTGTAAATTGATTGCTATTCATTCACATGCTATTTTTTTCTTTCTTCAAGTTGTTCTTTTTTTCAATTAGAAAATGAGGGAAAAGTAAGTCTATAACATATTATATATGTATTAGCAACCCATATTTCAAACAATCAACCTTATTAATTAATGGTTTGGATTCTAATTAACGTAAAGTTGTTAATACATAGATAATAGACTCTGTTTATAGGCCTTATTAAAAAGTTGGGAGTCTTTATACCCTAGAAAGAAATAGGTTGCGACCACCATGAAGTTCATTTTCTCATGTATGGATCATCTTGAAATCAAAGATTTGTATGGTGATAAAGAAAAAGGAAAGTATTAAAATGTAGAGGTAATGAAATGAACCATGATAGTAGAATTAACTATTAGCAAAGCTATTCTATTTTCCACCTCTAGAAATTAACATACTTGAGCTGTGTGTGCATCACATAAAATAGATGAAGCTTCATTTTCTTCACTTAATCAAGCGAGTCTGGTTGGTTTTGAGTCTAAATCCAAAACTAAAGAAAGCAATATTTTTCTACTTGATGGAAGGTAAGCATAATAAGCTTGTGATTTGAATAACAGGAGGATATGGAATTTGGATAAATAAGTTGATTTCTCAAACAAAGATTGGTGTTGATAAGGAAACAATCCAATCTAGTTGCTATATGACATATACCTAATCTCATGTTTGTCCAAGTATACTTCCATATTTTTGGTTTTATGTCCACAAGGTCCCAATCAAATATAAGACCTCCCATACTATCCTTGAATGGATCCCTTATGATACTACCTCTCATCTTTTATTTTTATAAGAGAATTGCATTAAAATCCCCACCTACAATAGTATTCTTTATATATTCTAAACCTCTCAAGGTCAACAACAAACTCCAACATTCCTCTTTTCCCCTCTAATGAACATGGATGTGGACATTGAAAATATGAAAATTCATACCTGAAGTTCAATTCAAGAGGTTGGAAAGAACCCAATGTTGCATGCTTTGAGTGTGTATAATATCAAACATTGTATTATTCCATAGTGTGCATATTCCACCTGATGCTCATCTTTCTCTTATTGTTACTCCTATGTTGTTTTTCCATTGTTCCCTACCTGTATTTATCATTTCTACTTCATATAACGTAGTCTCCTAGATGCAGACTATGGTTGGCTTCTAATATCTAATAATATCCTTCAATGCTTATTCCTTGTGCCTATTTACCATGCCCCCATAGTTCCAAAAGACAAGAATCATTATTTAACTGATGGGGTTTTGAGGTTTCCACCCTCAAAACCTTCTAATGGAATTTGAGTTCCTAGATTTATTTTTTCTTGAAGTTTCATACCAACTCCTAAGGAGATTTTAATAGTTGTCTAAAGCCCTAAGGTTTTTTTCTTTAATAGTTGTTTCCTCATGCTTTTCACCCATGCTTCTTTGGCAAGTATTCCTCCTTGAGTTCTTCCTCCTCATACTATTTTTGGGCCTTATTCCTTTTCATCACACCACTTGATTGAGGATAAAATTTGTTTGAGATTAATGTTGCTTCTTGCTACTCTTGAGGGATATTACCTTCTAAAGTGAGAAGGGATTCAACTTGAGATACTGACTACACAAAATATTAAGAGGTAATGATTGAAATGTGTGCTTCATTCTCTTTGGGAATGGGATCCAAAAGATACATGGATTCCTTTGAGGGGAAAGAAAAGGGACCAAATTCTTGTTGAGAAGTCACTTCATACCTATTTGTTGTAGGGGATGATTTTGTTTTTTGAGTATTATATCCTAAAGTCACCTAATTTGTGCTTAGTTTATTATTTGTTTGATATGGCTTGATTCACAACATTTGTTTTGTAATATTTAGAAAAATTCCCATATTCATGACAAGTCTTGCACTTGAATGGTAGTTTCTTATAATCCAACTTCTAAATGATTTCTAGCTATCTAGATTGAAAATAATTGCCTATGGTAACCCTTTTTCTAAATTGATATCCACATAAATATGTCAACTATCTCTTAAGGACAATTATCCTCTCCCAAAAATGGAACATTTATTACAAAGGGTTACTGGCACAAGAATGATGTCAATGTCAGACAGTTTCTCAAGATACAACCATGTATTGGTTAAATAAGAAGATCAACTCAAAACTACCTTCACCACCCCATGGAGAACTTTAAAATATATGAGAATACCTTTCTGCCTTATGAATGTTGGTTCCACCTTTCAAAGGGAAATGGACTTTTCCTTTATGGATTTGATAGGGAAGATTATAGAGACATACCATGATGAATTAGCGATTGTCTCTAAGGAAAGAAATGCACATATTGAACATGATAGAAATGTTTTTGAGTGGTGTAGGAAGTATGATATCTCCCTAAACCCAAAAAAGTCAATATTTGGTATTTATAAAGGTAAATTATTGGTTCATGTTGTCTCTAAGAATGGTATTAGTGTTGATCCAGCAAGGATTGAATCTATAAGGAAAGTCCCCGCACCAATCAATATATATCATTTGATGAATATCATTAAGAATATTGTTGGTGAAAATAAGAAGGGTCGAGATAATAATATTAAATATGCATTATGGGTGGATCATACCATGATTGAGACTTCCACATGAAAAACCATGATTGAGTTAGTATATGGATTGGAAGCAAAGTTTCCCATCAACCTCCAAATTCGTGTCCTTTAGTTTGCACAACAATTTACAACTGATAAGGAGGCATTTCGAGGAACAATTGATGAACTCATATAGTTGGATGAAACTAGAAGACATGCTTTTGATCAAATGGCAAGGAATCAAGACAAGAATAAGGGAAAATTTGATCATAAAGAAATATAGAAGGATTTTGAAGAAGGCGACCTTGTACTTATGTGGGACAAGGGGAAAGAGAAGCATGGTATGGATAGGAATTTTGATAGTCTATGGATTGGTCCTTACAAGATCAAGAATAAGTCTAGAATTGATTCCTTTTATCTTGTCACACCTAAGGGAAGGACACTACCATTACCCATTAATGGATCCCTTCTTAAACCCTATTATGTAGAAGGAACCTAAATTCTTAGGTTTAAAGTAGAATAGGATAATATTAGGTCATGTTGTGTTCTTTCATTTGATTGTATTTCCTTTTTATTGATGTTACTTATCGATTTATTCATGCATCAATGTTAGCTTAGCTTATACATTTTATAAAAAAATGATATATTGATGAAAATGAAAATATTTACTTTCCACATTTTATTTTCACGTTTCCATATATCGGGGTGGATAACACCCCCCTTCCTTTTTGTATCAATTTATTTAAGTTAGAATATAGTAGTAATTTATTTAGAGTGATGCAAGTTGAATATGTTGGAGTACTAGATATGCTAAGGTTCTCATGCACTCTACGATGAGCACATGTCCATAAGTTGGATCTAGATGCTACCCCCCTCTCACCTAGGGGTACCTAGAGGATATAATTCTCCATGATCCACATTGAAAAAAATGATACCAGAGATGATGATTAACATTCTAGATATGAAACATCCCCTCAGATTCCTTCCCCCTAATCATAGCTCAACTCATAAACTTGATCAACATGGTTTATGTGATGATGGTGGTCCAACACATGAGGTACATTAGTCATTGTTTCATATAAAGTGTTACATTTAATTCATTACGAATTTAGGTGAGAATCATGAGTTGAAGTCAGATAATGGATCATGATTATTGGAAGTTATGATTTTTTCCTTGCTTCACCTTGGTGGCTATCATATGTGTTGTAGTCCATTGTTGTCGCTCTTGGGGAACAAGGGTACTAATGGTAGGCTTTGATAGGGGTAACATACCATTCTAGACCATACTTAACACTTACCATCCATTTTACTTTCATTGTCCTATATTGTAGAGTGGTTGTTACATGTATCCCAAAAATGTCTATACCTTTATCCTCTTATGAGAAGAAGGGGCTTGAATGCCCTAGGTTGATGCATCTGGGAAAAGAATGGAAACTGAATGGGGTGAAAAATGATAAAGTCAAAATGCAAAGAATGAAATTGAACTCTACCCCCTTGCTATGAGGCCATCACCCCAAGTCCTAATGTACTAAATGCATATCAAACTAAAAGAACTTAATTGAATCTCAGTAAAAATAAATGCATAAACCTAAAAAGGGTCTTGCAAAGAAATAAACAAATAATAAAAAGGTAAGAATAGGGGTTTGGAAAGACATAGTGTCAAGCAAAGGGTAACTCAAGCACCAAGTGCTCCCTCTACAAAGGTAGTCATGGAGATGAAGTCACACATGGCCTTGCAAGCCAATGACTCCATGACCATGAAGTAAACCCCAATTCACATAATTCACTTTCACTTACAATTTGATGGGTTTATTGACAATCACTCCTCTACTTGGGTACTATCACACCTAATAAGGTCTTGTGATGGTCCCCCATACCTAAACCTAGCAAATTGAATAAAGTATTGAGCTAATGTGAAGTTTGAAGAAGATACCCAATGTGAATTTCTTACATGACTTTTGTATTAGATTGTGGCTTAATTTGTATGATTCTAATGACTCTTGTATCCATGATGGTTAGTTTCAATTGACTTCTATGAACCTTTCTTGATGATTATTCACCCTTGAATATGGTCCTATGAAGGACATTTTGATGCTTATACCAGAGACATTTCACATTGTATGAAGGACGTTAGGCCCTTGATGATGAGTGTTGGGATCCTTGATGACTTGGCCATCCTTTGGACACCTTCCAACACCTATTGGACCTAGGATGTTGTAGTGATTGGCTTGGGAGTTGTAGATATAGACAAATGTGCCACTTAGAGGGAGGGAAGCCTACAACTTGGACATTGCACCACCTAAGGATGTTAGGGTTTGATTAAATGACATGGCACTTGAAGAGGATCGTATACCCTTTTGGAGGAAGGATGGATCCATATTCATTCATGACATTGGAATTTCCACCTAGGAAGTTTCACATTTTGAGGATGATGTCATGTCTAGAGTGATATGACTTTGCATTGAGCTGTCCTAGCACATGGCTGATGATTTGGCAGTTGGTTGATGATGATATGTGACCCTATATATTATGAAGCATGACTTTTGATGATGATTTGCACCTTTTGGGGATTGATGTGACTTTTGGAGCTCTTGTACCCCTTGAGGATATGATGTCACCCTCTTTTTTTCCTCTACTCTCACACATATGGAATTTGAGAGGAAGTTTTGATGTATTAGCATTTTATCTTTATTTTGGAGGCTATTTTGGGGGTGGGCTTGAGACCTATCCACCTTGTACCATGGATTATTAAATTTTTAGGGGATTTTAGATAGATGAGGTGCTAGGATTTTCTCATATATATAGAGGAGGGTTCCCTTATTTATAAATCATAACTCATCTTGTGGATAATTACTACATTCGTCTTCTATCTTTCTCTTTCATTAAGGATCACTTATGCACACAATCTTGGAGATTATTTTGTAGATTATTTTAAAGATTTTTGGATAATTTTCTTGGTTAGGGTTTCATTGATGATCATTGATCTTTGCTATGAAGTATTCTTTCCAAGTATTTGATGGTTTATTCTTGATGTATTAAGTAAATGTTTTATCAAAGTGGTGATAATTGCATGTTATCTTGTATTTTCTTGGATAAACCTTTGTCTTGAAACCCTAGGAAGGTTTATAGTGGACTACCTTCCCTTTTTATCATTTATTTTAATCTTTTTGAAGGACATAAGGGTATTTCTAAGGTTTGTAGTGGACTACCCTAGTATTATTTTTATAGGTTAAATTTCTAGGGTTTGTAGTGGACTACTCTATGGTTTTAACCAAAATCCATATTGATATATTATTATAGGTATTTAGAAGACATAGGATGGCCTCATAGGGTTTGTAGTGGACTACCTAAATTTTCTCTCCTAGAGGGTTGCTACCTAGGATTTGTAGTGGACTACCCTAGGATTTAATTCTTAGGTATTTCTCTTGCCTTTGCTCTCCATGTGAGTTGAATTATTGATTCCATATGACCAAGCAAGCTATATGACAATAGTATTTTCTCTTGAAAAGTGATCTTAAACCCCAAGTCCTTCCTCCTTTGATCTTGTATGTTATATTTAGGTTTTACTGCAACCCCTCTTCAATTTTCAACCATTTGTATCCTAACATCTAGGGTTTGTGTCATCCTTCACCATATAATACTCCTTTCCATCACTTATTGTATGATCATTGTAATTTCCAGCCAAGTAGGGTTTGATGTCTTGAGTGTTGTTTCATGTCATTTTGTAGTTCAACAATAATTTTTCATCTAAACCCTAGTTTTAACTTCCATTTTCAGTCATCTTCATTGCATGATTACTTGTTTAAAGGGCTATTATATTTTTATTGTTGTAACTTGTCTTATTGTTGAAGTGATTATCTACGAACACAAGTTTTATGAAAGATTTAGATTTTATTTTGATTTGTAGTGTTTTAGGACAATTGTTTGAAATACTTCACTTAGTAATTATCATTTACTATTCTAAACACCTCATGCACAAATCTAGAATTGCTTAACCACCTTGTGTCTACCTTGAAATTTGATCTAAGTGGTGGTATATTTGAGTGACCACGATAGGAGGTTGTAGACTTGATTCAATCTTTTATAGGATTCCTTGCGGTTACTAGTGAAGCCTCCCTTGTGTTGGATTTCAATCCTTCCCTAAAATCAAGGAAGTAATTGCTAAGGTGACAGTGGAAAGTAATTTCATATGTTACACTTGTCTTGCATCTTGTGAAGTATTTGCACAAGTGATATATTGGGTGATAACAAGAACCAGAGGTGCCTTCATTACGCCACAAAATAATTTTAATGGTCACTCTGCATTATTCTCTTATTAATGAGAATCATCTATCTAGTTACTGACTTTAATGGCCCAGTGTTTAAATTGACTTCTCCTGAGGCCCACTACTTATTTTAAGGTGGGAGGAATAAAAGAATATTGCTATTTCATATTTTATGTCCCTCGAATCTATCTAAGATCCCCACTCTAGAAGGAATATATAAGTAGTATTGTGTGGTGGGAATATAAAAGTAGTTTTGTGTGGGAATGCAGTAGAGTGTAGGAATCTATTTTCAACCCACCTGAAGTAATACATCCATGCTCTGTCAATTTATATGATAGATTCAACTTACTAAAATGAAAATTTGTTTCATTATGCTCCTTTATTAGTGCATGAGAGATTGGAGATTAGTCAAATTGATCATTTTTGAATCACAGCAATGGGGTGGGCGGGAGATCTTAACTCTCAAAGATTTCCTCTAGTTGGCCTCCTTTACTATCTCTAATAAATAAATGAATTCCCACTTACCTTGGATGGATCACCATACATTTTATTTCCCCTATCCACTATGTTTTATCGACCAACCTTCTTCTATTTCATTGTAAATTGATTGTTATTCATTCACGGGTAATTTTTTTCTTTCTTCAAGTTGTTCTTTGTTTTTCAACTAGAAAATGAGGGAAAAGTAAGTCTATAGCATATTATATATGTATTAAAAACCCATATTTCAGACACTCAACCTTACTAATTAATTATTTGGATTCTAATTAATGTAAATTTGTTAATACATAGATAATAGACTCTATTTATAGGCCCTACTAAAAATTTGGGAGTCTTTATACCCTAGAAAGAAATAGGTTGTGACCACCATGAAGTTTATTTTCTCATGTAAGGATTATCTTGAAATCAAATATTTGTATGGTGATAAAGAAAAAGGAAAGTATTAAAATGTAGAGGTAATGAAATGAACCATGATAGTAGAATTAACTATTAGCAAAGCTATTCTATTTTCCACCTCTAGAAATTAACATACTTGACCTATGTGTGCATCACATAAAATATATGAAGCTTCATTTTCTTCGATTAATCAAGCGAGTCTGGTTGGTTTTGAGTCTAAATCAAAAACTAAAGAAAGCAATTCCCTTATTCCCCTTCACCCTTCCCTATAGATAGGTCAAGCAAAGTTCATTGAAGTTACCTTTTTTGTTGGATCATAGGCACTTTTAGCACTGATCTACCCATATATTTCAGCTCAATAAATAATGATTCAATGGGAAGGGCCTTTTCCTTCATTTTTTTCTACATTAGTCTAGTATCTAGCTTGTTGGTTTAAAGGATTGCTAACTAGAGGCCTTGTTCTCTCACTCAATTCATAAGAATATATAGTGCTTACAATAAATGGTTCAATGTCCCTCCCCTAAGTATGGGTTGGAACTAGTATATATTATTTAAAAAGGTTTAGGTCTAATGGGGTTTTCTATTTCTTAAGAGAAAGGAAAGCAATCTAATGAATGGAGGCAAGCAACCACAATTTTAAATGGTTCCTTTCTCTATTTTTCAGGAAGAGTGGGAGAAAGTTGGATTCAACCAACTCTCTTTTATACATGACCCGATGATCTTTTGGCAAGCAATATGGCTATTTTATTGCCTAATAAATATCAAATGAATAGGGGACTAGTGGAGTCATTGTAGGGGAATAATCTATCCCCACCCAAATTGAGTGAATAGACTCGAGTTGAGGCCAACCCCTTGATCTCCTATGGTTAATATGTGAAACAATAGACTTGATCTAGAGAAGTGAACTCTTATCGAATATCCACCACTTGAAAGCTGAAATACACCCCTCCATATAGTTGAGATGCGGATAACTCTAAATTCTAAATATATTTAGGTCTTAACCTGAAATCTCCCCTATCTTTTTGGGACGAACTGGGGGACTGGATCTTGAGCTAAGGTAGTTAGTACAATATATTAAATACAAAATCTTAATGGAAGGTGGTGTTGATATAAAAGAATGTCTTACAGTCTTTAAGTCAACCTCACGAGGATAAATCCCCTTTCATTTTTAAAGAGGTGGTTGTTGGATATATTACACACTCACCTATAATTATTTTCCTAAGTTTTACAATCGAATGTTGAGAACAATTCCTTAAATGAGAATAATCTCTCTAGAGAATATTTCCCTACAAAATAGGATGTTCCTCTTCAGTTCAGAGTTAGTTACACTCAGTTAGACTAGTGGAAGTCACTCATACATAGAAAACTAGGTTTTATCACCAAGAGTTGCATGTGTCTCTCTCACTTCAACACATGTGTCTCAGGCAACTGATGATTGCATGGATCAGTTAACTAGGACTAGGTGGCAGTTCACACCAGTTTTTGTCAGTGAGTGTTTAGATATTTCTAGATCACTACTGTGGCACATTAATTACTCATGTATCCTATATCTATTGTAAATTATTCACTCTTTAAGTGTGAAATACAATTAATGTGAATTATTCCATTCTTTCTCTCCTCCTTATTCTTTCTCAATTTCTCTTTGCAAATGTGTGTTTTCTAGCTAGATATATTTTGTGCAAGTTCAACACATTTACATGGTATCAGAGCCGACATAATGCTAAGAAAAAACTACACCAAATTATTTTTGCAGGTACTGAATATTGAAGAACACAAAAGATGGAATCTATGTTTTACTCACCAACAATACTTCTCATGCCTCATAACTATTTGGAATGGAAGTAAAAAAATTTGCTTCAGTTCAGATGCAGAGGCTTGTACCAAATAAATATGGAAACATAAGTAGATCTTGATTCCGCCGATGAGAAAAATGACTTTCTCAATAGACAATATATGGCCATAGGATTTATCTATTTGTCTATTTCTCCAGAAACTCTCCACCAAGTATGTGATGTCTCACAAGACTTCACTCCAAATGAATTATGGACCAGATTGGAGGTTCTATTTGGGAATAAAGAAGATTGTGAAGATTTCATGCAAGAGGTTGAACAGATAGAGCCAAAAGAGAATCCATCAAAAGATAAAACATTTTATTCTGAAGAGTCTTCTACACAAGTATTTGCACAAATTTGTATTCCATTAATTGAAGATGATGTCTACTCCATTTCAGATTTGTTTTCTAAATTTCATGTGGAATATATATTGCATGCATCTCATGATTCACTTGCAGACACTTTTTCATGTTCCATGCATGCATCTCAGGGGCAACATGCATGCACCATGCATGCATCTCGGGAGACAAAAAGAAGGTCGCGTGTTAAGAACCAAACATCAATATAGCATATAAAAACCTCAGGAAAAGTACTCAACGCCTTGAAAAAGAGATAATTTCATATAATAATCCTCTTCGAGGGGGAAACCTCCTTTTACCCCACTTAAATGTTCAAGTACAAGATGATTCAAAATGAAAATGTCTCCTTGGTATATATAGGAGACTAGGAGGTATAATTACAAATAATGGCCTAAAGCT